>CAWUFW010024567.1:0-58270 GCA_963921515.1 Calotriton arnoldi | reverse complement strand
GTTTCGAGGTTTAGGGCAGTGCAGTGGTGTTCGGGCAGTGTAGGGGGTCGTGCTGGGGCTGGTGTTTCAGGGTTTTGGGCAGAGCAGTGGTGTTCGGGCAGTGTAGGGGGTCATGCTGGGGGTAGTGTTTCAGGGTTTAGGGCAGTGCAGTGGTGTTCGGGCAGTGTAGGGGGTCGTGCTGGGGGTGGTGTTTCAGGGTTTAGGTCAGTGGTGTTCGGGCAGTGTAGGGGGTCTTGCTGGGGGTGATGTTTCAGGGTTTAGGGCAGTGCAGTGGTATTCGGGCAGTGTAGGGGGTCTTGCTGGGGGTAGTGTTTCAGGGTTTAGGGCAGTGCAGTGGTGTTTGGGCAGTGTAGGGGGTCATGCTGGGGGTGGTGTTTCAGGGTTTAGGGCAGTGCAGTGGTGTTCGGGCAGTGTAGGGGGTCGTGAAGGGGGTGGTGTTTCAGGGTTTAGGGCAGTGCAGTGGTGTTCGGGCAGTGTAGGGGGTCGTGCTAGGGGTGGTGTTTCAGGGTTTAGGGCAGTGCAGTGCTGTTCGGGCAGTGTAGGGTGTCATGCAGGGGCTGGTGTTTCAGGGTTTAGGGCAGTGCAGTGGTGTTCGGGCAGTGTAGGGGGTCGTGCTGGGGGTAGTGTTTTAGGGTTTAGGGTAGTGCAGTGGTGCTTGTGTAGTGTAGGGGGTCGTGCTGGGGGTAGTGTTTTAGGGTTTAGGGTAGTGCAGTGGTGTTTGTGTAGTGTAGGGGGTCATGTTTTAGGGTAGTGCAGTGGTGTTTGGGTAGTGTAGGGGGTCGTGCTGGGGGTACTGTTTTAGGGTTTAGGGTAGTGCAGTGGTGCTTGTGTAGTGTAGGGGGTCATGCTGGGGGTAGTGTTTTAGGGTTTAGGGTAGTGCAGTGGTGTTTGTGTAGTGTAGGGGGTCATGTTTTAGGGTAGTGCAGTGGTGTTTGGGGTCGTGCTGGGGGTAGTGTTTTAGGATTTAGGTTAGTGCAGTGGTGTTTGGGTAGTGTAGGGGGTCGTGCTGGGGGTAGTGTTTTAGGGTTTAAGGTAGTGCAGTGGTGTTTTTGTAGTGTAGGGGGGTCATGTTTTAAGATGCAATGCTCCAATATCTGACCAGTCTGCACTACATAAAACTGCAAAAAAACTAAAAATAAAAAGTGTTTTGCACACTTTTGTCATTGGGCTATATGTGGGCTACATCTGGGTAATATTTGTGCTACATTTGGGCTCTTTTTTCACTGGTGGCCATCTTGGAAGACTTCTTTGTTATGAAGTTTCCTAATTTCTTCATTTACTGCAGTCTCCTCAGTAGGAAATGCTTTCAGTTTTTTACTTTGATTCCATCAAGAAGGCATTCAGATGTGTCTCACATCTGCCATAAATTCAGAATGTTAGCACTCTAGTTGCTCATTAGATCACTGGAGTAAAGCTACTGCTCACCAGGGAGTTAACTGGTAGTCTGCTGCTGGTAGTGAAAGTGATTGTTTCAGTCTGCATGTCAGAATTTTCTAATGAAATAGAAGAGGATTTGAGATCTCACTTAAAACATGCCCTAATTTTTCTTTCTGCAGCACTAACCATAATTTCTGTTTTCAAAAAGAACCCCTCATTTTGTTCCTTTTTAAATTAAATGTTTTAAGTGTTACCGGTTTATTCCAATCAAGATGGCTTCAGGTGTGCCATACTTTTGTCATAAGTAAGGCTGTTAGCGCTGTAGTTGTTCTTTAGAACACTCTGGGAAGCTGCAGTAGAACACAAAGGCATCAACTGGCAGGCTGCTCCTGTTGAAATATAACAGGAAGATATTTGAGATCACACTTGAAATATGTCCTAATTTTTCTTTCTACAGCACTAACCATAATTTCTATGACAAAATGAACCCCATCATTTTGTTCCTTTTTAAATTAAATGTTTTAAGTGTTACCAGTTTATTCCAATCAAGATGGCTTCAGGTGTGCCATACTTTTGTCATAAGTAAGGCTGTTAGCACTCTAGTTGTTCTTTAGAACACTCTGGGAAGCTGCAGTAGAACACAAAGGCATCAACTGGCAGGCTGCTCCTGTTGAAATATAACAGGAAGATATTTGAGATCACACTTGAAACATGTCCTAATTTTTCTTTCTACAGCACTAACCATAATTTCTATGACAAAATGAACCCCATCATTTTGTTCCTTTTTAAATTAAATGTTTTAAGTGTTACCAGTTTATTCCAATCAAGATGGCTTCAGGTGTGCCATACTTTTGTCATAAGTAAGGCTGTTAGCACTCTAGTTGTTCTTTAGAACACTCTGGGAAGCTGCAGTAGAACACAAAGGAATCAACTGACAGTCTCTGCCCTTGTTGGATGTACATGTTTTACTGAGAATGTCAGACTTCATTCTCACATGAGTGAGAAAGATAATGTGAATTTACAGAAAATATGCTCTCATTCTAGCTTCTGGAGCACCTTCCAAACCTACATGGGACAAGCATGAGAAAATAGTGTTCTCTCAAACATGATTCATGATATCCCAGCAGAAGGTTTTTCACATGGTAAAATCACCTTAGAATACACCACAATTCCTAAAATTAGTATGGTACCATCAACAAATAAATTCTAATGTAACTAAAGCCTGTTATCACCCTTTATAGTTCTCCTTTTGGTGACCCTCAAAATCTTCTATTCACTACAATGCATTTCAATGAGGTACTATCATTTATATTGGTCCCAAGATGGCTGCCAGCAATTCCAGGATGAAGTGCTGACAGCCAATCAGATCTCACGATGACATGTGTGGTTAGGCTCCGCCCAGATATATATGTGACTTTACTTTTGATTTTCTCAGGAACTACTGAACGGATTTACACCATTTAAGCAAAAGGCACGACACTGAACCAAGGGCTACCTCTTTGCCAAATTTGGTGTAATTCCGTTCAGCAGTTCGGGCTGTAGCTGCGACTAAAGGTTCCTATGGAAAAATGAATGGGGAAAACGCGTTTTGGGACCCCCTTTGTTCTCGGCCCCCGCTTGACGTATCACCCCGAGACTTTCAGGATAGGAGCGGACCGGAGCGCCCCAACAAGTTGGAACCTTTCGCGAAGATTCATCAACCGGCGCCAACGTTATTTCAAATAGAATGTCGCGGATTTCCTATGGATAAGAGGTTTTAACTATAACTATCTACTGGCGACCGCCAGTAGATAATATATATATATATATATATTTCACTGACAAAACCATAGGTTTTAGGGACAATTATAGTTAGTTGGACATTTCACTCGTACAAAACCATAGAAATTCCCCCGTTATAGTTAGTTCAGGTAACTATAACTCGCGCCCCCGCAATGCACTGCTGATGACGTCACATATTACATCACTCATGACATGGTCAGTGACATCACTGATGACATCACTGATGACATCTCAAATGACATCACTGATGACATCACTGATGACATCATCCATGTGAGAATTTAATGCATCTTCTCACACCCTAATATAAGTTTTGATACACCCACTCTAAATTACAGACTGCCATTCTCAAAACCATAGACACTCCAACACCAAAAACTACATACCCACTCACTGATTCTTAGGTCTACACACACACATCCACTCACTCACCTGTACAGTCACTTATACTTACAGTCACTGACCATGTCATGAGTGATGTAATATGTGACGTCATCAGCAGTGCATTGCGGGGCGCGAGTTATAGTTACCTGAACTAACTATAACGGGGAATTTCTATGGTTTTGTACGAGTGAAATGTCCAACTAACTATAACTGTCCCTAAAACCTATGGTTTTGTCAGTGAATTTCAAAGGTTTTTTAAATGCTAATTTCTAACTATAACATATCTGAAACCTATGGTTTTTTCAGTGAATTTCAAAGGTTTTTTAAATGCTAATTCCTAACTATAACATGTCTGAAACCTACGGTTTTTTCAGTGAATTTCAAAGGTTTTGTAAATGACAATTTTTAAATGTATTAATTGTTATATTAATTTTTTTCATACTGATTTACTACATTTTTAGAAACAATTATTTTTTACATATTTTATTTTTTAAATTACATTGTAATTACATTATACATTACATTACAAAAAATACTTTCTCAGAATGAATTACTTTAGTTTAAATACTTTGCACATAGGCAATAGACTTTTAAGTACAGTAGTTACAGTTGTTGCAATGGGCAACACATTTTCAAACACAATGCAACATTCAGCTCAATGTGAATTTCTAGTTAAATGCAATTAGTTACTTTATGGATTACTTTTCTAACCACAGGACTGGATCCTAGATTCAGTCCTGTTACATCTCCTGTAAACAGTTGAGTAAAAGCGTTTTGGTTACAGTCGTGATTTTTAAGGAATATTATTGTATTTTAAAAGTTGACACTTAGAAACTTTTTCTCATAGAATCACCAATGTTATCCTATTGAAGGAAATTCACTTAGCAGGTAAAAACTGTTATCATTACTTTTTCTTACTCAGTGTTGGATCCTGGATCCAGCACTGGTGCATCTCCTGTAAACAGTTGAAAGAATGCGTTTAAGTCATACAGGCGATTTTTAAGGAATATTTGTAGTTTGTGAAAATCGACACTTTGAAACTTTTCTGCTGAAAACCAGACAATGGATTCCTATGGAAGAAAATATAAGTTACTGGTAAGTACGGTTAAAATTACTTTTCAGGACCAGTACTGGGCTGAAAGATACAGCACTGAGGTCTCTCCTTATAACAGGTGAGTAAATCGGAATTCGTATTTCGGCTGATTTTAGAGGAATATTTGTATGTTTCAAAAATCGACACTTAGAAACTTTTTCAGCAAAAAGCAGGCAATGATATCCTATGGAAGGAAATTCAAGTTACTGGTAAGTACGGTTAAAATTACTTTTGAGGATCAGTACTGGGCTGAAAGATGCAGCACTGAGGTCTCTCCTCATAACAGGTGAGTAAATCGGAATTCGTATTTCGGCTGATTTTAGAGGAATATTATAAAGTTCCAAAACTCCACACTTAGAAGAATTTCCAAGTGAAACCAGTCAATGTTAGCCTATGGAAGGAAATTCAAGTTACTGGTAAGTACGGTTAAAATTACTTTTCAGGACCAGTACTGGGCTGAAAGATGCAGCACTGAGGTCTCTCCTGATAACAGGTGAGTAAATCGAAATTCGTATTTAGGCTGATTTTAGAGGAATATTTGTATGTTTCAAAAATCAACACTTAGAAACTTTTTCAGCAAAAATCAGGCAATGATATCCTATGGAAGGAAATTCAAGTTACTGGTAAGTACGGTTAAAATTACTTTTGAGGATCAGTACTGGGCTGAAAGATGCAGCACTGAGGTCTCTCCTGATAACAGGTGAGTAAATCGGAATTCGTATTTCGGCTGATTTTAGAGGAATATTTTAAAGTTCCAAAACTCCACACTTAGAAGAATTTCCAAGTGAAACCAGTCAATGTTAGCCTATGGAAGGAAATTCAAGTTACTGGTAAGTACGGTTAAAATTACTTTTCAGGACCAGTACTGGGCTGAAAGATACAGCACTCAGGTCTCTCCTGATAACAGGTGAGTAAATCGGAATTCGTATTTCGGCTGATTTTAGAGGAATATTTTAAAGTTCCAAAACTCCACACTTAGAAGAATTTCCAAGTGAAACCAGTCAATGTTAGCCTATGGAAGGAAATTCAAGTTACTGTTAAGTACGGTTAAAATTACTTTTCAGGACCAGTACTGGGCTGAAAGATACAGCACTGAGGTCTCTCCTGATAACAGGTGAGTAAATCGGAATTCGTAGTTCGGCAGATTTTAGAGGAATATTTGCACAATGGTGAAGGGAGGGGGCGAGGCCTGAGGTGACATCTGTGCAAACGCGCCCCGTGGCGCGTTTTAAGTTGGGGGATTAAGTCCCCTTGAATCATGAGGGTCCCTACGGGCCAACTAGCCCACCAGGAACCTCCAGTATGCGCCAGGGGGCTGCGTTGCAGAGATGTGTAGAGAGGCCACACCCCTTTTACACCTCTCTGCAACGCAGCTCTGTGGCGCTTTCTGGATGTACCTGTTGGGCTAGTTGGCCCCAGGGACCCTCAGGATTGAAGGGGATTTAATTCCCCATCTTAAAACGCGCCACGGGGCCTGTTTGCACACATGTCACCTGAAGCCCCGCCCCTCCCTTCACCACTGTGCAAACGCGCCCGTGGCGTGTTTTAAGTCGAGGGATTAACTCCCCTTGAATCCTGAGGGTCCCTGGGGTGCAACTAGCCCACCAGCTACCTCCATTAAGCGCCACAGAGCTGCGTTGCAGAGAGGTGTAAAAGGGGCGTGGCCTCTGTACACCTCTCTGCAAGGCAGCCCCTGGCGCATACTGGAGGTTCCTGGTGGGCTAGTTGGCCCCAGGGACCCCAGTATTGAAGGGGAATTACTTCCCCATCTGCAAACGCGCCAGGGGCGCGTTTGCAGAGTGGTGAAGGAAGGGGCGGGGCCTGCGGGCCCGATCGTTTTTGGTTTTTTCCCCTGAAGGGGAGCTGTGTAGCCCCCTTCCTTTTTCCTATTTTTAGGCCCTGGGGACCCCATCCCCCAGGGCCTTACCCCTTTTTTTTTAAATTAAAATTAAAAAAAAAAACGGGAAGAGGGCCGCGTGGCCCCCTTCCCTGGGCCTGTATTGGCCCCGGGGACCCCATCCCCCGGGGCATGGCCTCGATTTTTTATATTTTTATTTGGAGGGGGGCTGCGTGGCCCCCCTCCTCAGGCCATTTAAGGCCCCGGGGACCCCATCCCCCGGGGCCGGCCTTGACCTTATTTATTTATTTATTTATTTATTTTTTAAACTTTGGGGAGGGGGGCTGCGTGGCCCCCCTCCCGGGCCACTATGGCCCCGGGGACCCCATCCCCCGGGGCCTGGCCTCACGTTGGAGACTGTGGGGGTCCCCAATCCCCCCACAGTCCCAGCCGGCTCCCCGCCTCCTGCGGAAGCCGGCATTGCTTTCCACATGGGGAGCAGCTAACATGCTGCTCCCCATGTGGAAAAGCAGTTGGTTTGCATTTTGAAAGAGAGAGCAGGTTTCCTGCTCTCTCTTTCAAAATGCAAACCAAGTTTGCTATGACAGGACGGGAGCCGCGAGGCTCCGTCCTGTCATAGCAAACAGCAGTGTCCCGGGGGTAGGCACCCCGGGACACTGCAGGAGCCGGCCCTGGGGGGTGGCGGTCCCCAGGGCCATCAAGGGCTCCAGGAGGGGGGCCGCGCGGCCCCCCTCCCATTCAGTGCACAGCCCCGGGGAGGTGGTGGTCCCCGGGGCTTGGGGGTCCGTAACGGACCCCCATATTTAAATGTTTAGTGCCCCAGGGAGGTGGCGGTCCCCGGGGCGTGTGGGGGGGCTGGAGCCCCCCCACACAGGTTTTTTAATTTAAAAAAAAGAAGCCCCGGGGAGGTGGTGGTCCCCGGGGCTGCGGGAGGGCTCAGAGCCCTCCCGCACCATTTGTAAATGAAAGCCCCGGGGGTGGCAGTCCCCGGGGCTTGGGGGGCCCTTTGAGGCCCCCCATACATAAATTGAACACCCCCCACCATGCCCCCGGGACTTGGGCCACCCGGGGGCAAAATGTAATCGAAGCGCGGGAGACCGCGCTTCGATTTTTTTTTTCCGGCAGTATTCGCGCACTCTGAGCGCATCCTGCCGATTTTTAAAAAAAAATAAAAAAAATAAATTTTGCCCAGGGGGTCCTTGTGGGATTCCCTGAGCAGACCTAGGGGGTCAGGGTGTTTCTACCCTGCCCCCTTTGTGCGCTTTGCGCACTTGTTTCTGTCCCTCGGTTCTACCGAGGGACAAAATGGCTGCCAACACTTCCTGATTTGGAGTGTTGACAGCCAATTAGCATGCAGCTCGTGATCGGGAGGGTGCGCGAATCCGACCCGGCCATAGATATATATGTACTTTTACTTTTGATTTTCTCAGCAACTACTGAACGGATTTACACCATTTAACAAAAGGGTTCTTTCTGAACCAAGAACTACCTCTTTGCCAAATTTGGTGTAATTCCGTTCAGCAGTTCGATGCTGTAGCCGTGTCTAAAGTTTCCTATGGAAAATTGCATGGGGAAAACGCGTTTTGGGACCCCCTTTTTCTCGGCCCCCGCTTGATGAATCCCCCGAGACTTTCAGGGTAGGAGCGGACCGGAGCGCCCCACAAAGTTTGAAAATGTTGCAAAGATACGACAACCGGCAAGAGAGTTATTTCAAATAGAATGTCGCGGATTTCCTATGGATAATAGGTTGTAACTATAACTATCTACTGGCGACCGCCAGTAGATAATATATATATATATATATATATATATATATATATATATATATATATATATATTATCTACTGGCGGTCGCCAGTAGATAGTTATAGTTAGGACCTATTATCCATAGGAAATCCGCGACATTCTATTTGAAATAACGTTGGCGCCGGTTGACGAATCTTCGCGAAAGTTTCCAACTTGTTGGGGCGCTCCGCTCCGCTCCTACCCTGAAAGTCTCAAGTTGATTCGTCAAGCGGGGCCGAGAAGAAGGGGGTCCCAAAACGCGTTTTCCCCATTCATTTTCCATAGGAACCTTTAGTCGCAGCTACAGCCCAAACTGCTGAACGGAATTACACCAAATTTGGCAAAGAGGTAGCCCTTGGTTCAGACTGGTGCCTTTTGCTTAAATGGTGTAAATCCGTTCAGTAGTTCCTGAGAAATTCACAAGTAAAGTCACATATATATCTATGGCCGAGTAGAGTCCGCGTACCCTCCCGATCACGAGCTGCATGCTAATTGGCTGTCAGCTGGCTGTCAACATTCCGATTCAGGAAGTGTTGGCAGCCATTTTGTCCTCGGTAGAACCGAGGGACAGAAACAAGTGCGCAAAGCGCACAAAGGGGGCAGGGTAGAAACACCCTGACCCCTAGGCCTGCTCAGGGGTCCCACAAGGACCCCTGGGCAAAAAAGCATTTTTTTTTTAAATCGGCAGGATGCGCTCAGGGTGCGCGGATCCTGCCGAAAAAAAACAAAATCGAAGCGCGGTCTCTTGCGCTTCGATGTTAATTTGCTCCCGGGTGGGCCAAGTCCCGGGGCATGGTGGGGGGGTTAAATTTATGTATGGGGGCCTCTAAGTGTGGAGTTTTGGAACTTTATAATATTCCTCTAAAATCAGCCGAAATACGAATTCCGATTTACTCACCTGTTATCAGGAGAGACCTCAGTGCTGCATCTTTCAGCCCAGTACTGATCCTGAAAAGTAATTTTAACCGTACTTACCAGTAACTTGAATTTCCTTCCATAGGATATCATTGCCTGCTTTTTGCTGAAAAAGTTTCTAAGTGTCGATTTTTGAAACATACAAATATTCCTCTAAAATCAGACGAAATATGAATCCCGATTTACTCACCTGTTATCAGGAGAGAACCCAGTGCTGCATCTTTTAGCCCAGCACTGACCCTGAAAAAGTAATTCTAACCGTACTTAACAGTAACTTGAATTTCCTTCCATAGGCTAACATTGACTGGTTTCACTTGGAAATTCTTCTAAGTGTGGAGTTTTGGAACTTTATAATATTCCTCTAAAATCAGCCGAACTACGAATTCCGATTTACTCACCTGTTATCAGGAGAGACCTCAGTGCTGCATCTTTGAGCCCAGTACTGATCCTGAAAAGTAATTCTAACCGTACTTTCCAGTAACTTGAATTTCCTTCCATAGGCTAACATTGACTGGTTTCACTTGGAAATTCTTCTAAGTGTGGAGTTTTGGAACTTTATAATATTCCTCTAAAATCAGCCGAACTACGAATTCCGATTTACTCACCTGTTATCAGGAGAGACCACAGTGCTGCATCTTTGAGCCCAGTACTGATCCTGAAAAGTAATTTTAACCGTACTTACCAGTAACTTGTATTTCCTTCCATAGGAATCCATTCTCTGGTTTTCAGCAGAAAAGTTTCCAAGTGTCGATTTTCACAAACTACAAATATTCCTTAAAAATCGCCTGTATGACTTAAACACATTCTTTCAACTGTTTACAGGAGATGCACCAGTGCTGGATCCAGGATCCACCACTGAGTAAGAAAAAGTAACGATAACACTACTTACCTGCTAAGTGAATTTCCTCCCATAGGATAACATTGGTGATTCTATGTGAAAAAGTTTCCAAGTGTCAACTTTTAAAATACAATAATATTCCTTAAAAATCACTACTGTAACCAAAACGCTTTTACTCAACTGTTTACAGGAGATGTCGCAGGACTGAATCTAGGATCCAGTCCTGTGGTTAGAAAAGTAATCCATAAAGTAACTAATTGCATTTAACTAGAAATTCACATTGAGGTCAATGTTGCATTGTGTTTGAAATTGTGTTGCCCATTGCAGCTACTGTAACTACTGTACTTAAAAGTCTATTGCCTATTTGCAAAGTATTTAAACTAAAGTAATTCATTCTGAGAAAGTATATTTTGTAATGTAATGTTTAATGTAATTACAATGTAATTTAAAAAATAAAATATGTAAAAATAAATAGTTAAAAAAAATGTAGTAAATCAGTATCAAAAAAATAAATATAACAATTAATACATTTAAAAATTGTCATTTACAAAACCTTTGAAATTCACTGAAAAAAACCATAGGTTTCAGACATGTTATAGTTAGGAATTAGCATTTAAAAAACCTTTGAAATTCACTGAAAAAAACCATAGGTTTTAGGGACAGTTATAGTTAGTTGGACATTGCACTCGTACAAAACCCATGAAATTCCCCCGTTATAGTTAGTTCAGCTAACTATAACTCGCACCCCCGCAATGCACTGCTGATGACGTCACATATTACATCACTCATGACATGGTCAGTGACATCACTGTTGACATCACTGATGACATCTCAAATGACATCACTGATGACATCATCCATGTGATAATTTCATGCATCTTCTCACACCCTAATATAACTTTTGATACACCCACTCTAAATTACAGACTGCCATTCGCAAAACCATACACACTCCAATACCAATAACTACATACCCACTCACTGATTCTTAGGTCTACACACACACATCTGCTCACTCACCCGTCCAGTCACTCATACTTACAGTTACTCAGTACAGGACTATCATATGCACTCATACACCTATATAAACACTCACACACCACCACTCATCCATAGAGGTACTCACACACCTAGTCTGTCATGCAAAAAATTAATCACACACCCATTTACTCACCTATACAGTTATACACACACCAGCTCACTTACTCATACAAATACTAGCACATTCTTACGCTCTTATACAATAACTGATACAAGCACACACGCATCCATACAGCCACTCTCACAATCACACACTCTCACTTATAGCCTTTTAAATACTCTAACACACATATATACTGCCTTTTACATATGTAGTTGCTCGCACATGTACCACTGAGATACACATTCACTCACTAACACACCCATACACACACTCACCCACCCAAGCAGTCCATCACAGACGCACTCTTCAAATCATGCACCCAGTGAATCACCCACTCACACATCTATGTACAGAGTCGCACACACCCCACTCACACAAACACTCAGGCACACATACAAATACTCAGACAACCAATCAATAACTCATATAGACACTCATGTAGCTATTCACAAACCCATGCAGCCACTTACACAGCAACAGACAGACGGATACAGACATTCACCCAGTTTAGTCACTAACCCATGCATTCAGTAAGATACGTTTAATCACTCACTTATAGAGTTAGTCACGCACTTACTAAATCATCCATACAGACACTTATACACCCACTCATTCTTCAATACACCTTGGCATATATATTAAACATATTTAAACTTTAGAGAAACACACAGTCACTGGATGATGTCATCAGTGATGTCATTTGAGATGTCATCAGTGATGTCATCAGTGATGTCACTGACCATGTCATGAGTGATGTAATATGTGACGTCATCAGCAGTGCATTGCGGGGCGTGAGTTATAGTTAGCTGAACTAACTATAACGGGGAATTTCACGGGTTTTATACGAGTGCAATGTCCAACTAACTATAACTGTCCCTAAAACCTATGGTTTTTTCAGTGAATATATATATATATATATTCACTGAAAAAACCATAGGTTTCAGGGGCGTTATAGTTAGTTGGACATTTCACTCGTACAAAACCCATGAAATTCCCCCGTTATAGTTAGTTCAGCTAACTATAACTCGCACCCCCGCAATGCACTGCTGATGACGTCACATATTACATCACTCATGACATGGTCAGTGACATCACTGTTGACATCACTGATGACATCTCAAATGACATCACTGATGACATCATCCATGTGATAATTTCATGCATCTTCTCACACCCTAATATAACTTTTGATACACCCACTCTAAATTACAGACTGCCATTCGCAAAACCATACACACTCCAATACCAATAACTACATACCCACTCACTGATTCTTAGGTCTACACACACACATCTGCTCACTCACCCGTCCAGTCACTCATACTTACAGTTACTCAGTACAGGACTATCATATGCACTCATACACCTATATAAACACTCACACACCACCACTCATCCATAGAGGTACTCACACACCTAGTCTGTCATGCAAAAAATTAATTACACACCCATTTACTCACCTATACAGTTATACACACACCAGCTCACTTACTCATACAAATACTAGCACATTCTTACGCTCTTATACAATAACTGATACAAGCACACACGCATCCATACAGCCACTCTCACAATCACACACTCTCACTTATAGCCTTTTAAATACTCTAACACACATATATACTGCCTTTTACATATGTAGTTGCTCGCACATGTACCACTGAGATACACATTCACTCACTAACACACCCATACACACACTCACCCAAGCAGTCCATCACAGACGAACTCTTCAAATCATGCACCCAGTGAATCACCCACTCACACATCTATGTACAGAGTCACACACACCCCACTCACACAAACACTCAGGCACACATACAAATACTCAGACAACCAATCAATAACTCATATAGACACTCATGTAGCTATTCACAAACCCATGCAGCCACTTACACAGCAACAGACAGACGGATACAGACATTCACCCAGTTTAGTCACTAACCCATGCATTCAGTAAGATACGTTTAATCACTCACTTATAGAGTTAGTCACGCACTTACTAAATCATCCATACAGACACTTATACACCCACTCATTCTTCAATACACCTTGGCATATATATTAAACATATTTAAACTTTAGAGAAACACACAGTCACTGGATGATGTCATCAGTGATGTCATTTGAGATGTCATCAGTGATGTCATCAGTGATGTCACTGACCATGTCATGAGTGATGTAATATGTGACATCATCAGCAGTGCATTGCGGGGCGTGAGTTATAGTTAGCTGAACTAACTATAACGGGGGAATTTCACGGAGTTTTATACGAGTGCAATGTCCAACTAACTATAACTGTCCCTAAAACCTATGGTTTTTTCAGTGAATATATATATATATATATTCACTGAAAAACCATAGGTTTCAGGAGCGTTATAGTTAGTTGGACATTTCACTCGTACAAAACCGTAGAAATTCCCCTGTTATAGTTAGTTCAGCTAACTATAACTCGCGCGCCCGCAATGCACTGCTGATGACGTCACATATTACATCACTCATGACATGGTCAGTGACATCACTCATGGGAAGCTGCAGTAGAACACAAAGGCATCAACTGACAGGCTGCTCCTGTTGAAATATAACAGGAAGATATTTGAGATCACACTTGAAACATGTCCTAATTTTTCTTTCTACAGCACTAACCATAATTTCTATGACAAAATGAACCCCATCATTTTGTTCCTTTTTAAATTAAATGTTTTAAGTGTTACCAGTTTATTCCAATCAAGATGGCTTCAGGTGTGCCATACTTTTGTCATAAGTAAGGCTGTTAGCACTCTAGTTGTTCTTTAGAACACTCTGGGAAGCTGCAGTAGAACACAAAGGAATCAACTGACAGTCTCTGCCCTTGTTGGATGTACATGTTTTACTGAGAATGTCAGACTTCATTCTCACATGACTGAGAAAGATACTGTGAATTTACAGAAAATATGCTCTCATTTTAGCTTCTGGAGCACCTTCCAAAACTGTATGGGACAAGCATGTGAAAATAGTTTTCTCTCAAACATGATTCATGATATCCCAGCAGAAGGTTTTTCACAGGGTAAAATCACCTTAGAACACACCACAATTCCTGAAATTAGTATGGTACCATCAACAAATGAATTCTAATGTAACTAAAGTCTGTTATCACCCTTTATAGTTCTCCTTTTGGTAACCCTCAAAATCTTCGATTCACTACAATGCATTTCAATGGGGTACTATCATTTATTTTGGTCCCAAGATGGCTGCCAGCAATTCCAGGATGAAGTGCTGACAGCCAATCAGATCTCACGATGACATGTGTGGTTAGGCTCCGCCCAGATATATATGTGTATTCTTTTTCAAATTTCTTAGGAACTACTGAACGGATTTACACCATTTAAGCAAAAGGCACGACCCTGAACCAAGGGCTACCTTTTGGCAAATTTGGTGTAATTCCGTTCAGCAGTTCGAGCTGTAGCTGCGACTAAAGGTTCCTATGGAAAATTGCATGGGGAAAACATGTTTTGGGACCCCCTTTTTCTTGGCCCCCGCTTGCCGAATCACCCCGAGACTTTCAGGATAGGAGCGGACCGGAGCGCCCCAACAAGTTGGAAAATTTCGCAAAGATTCGTCAACCGGCGCCAAAGTTATTTCAAATAGAATGGTGCAGATTTCCTATGGAAAATAGGTCCTAACTATAACTATCTACTGGCGACCGCCAGTAGATAATAAACACCCGCATACATATTATTCTAACTTTAACTTTTATTAAAATATAATTAAATTTTTTTAATTAATTCTGTACATCACTTAATAATTATTAGTGCATAATAAAAACAATGGGCCTTATTACAATGTTGGTCGGTGTTGCCTCCAACCGACACCGTCTCGGACTCAGGACCGACCAACCTGAGGTCGGCGGTTCCAACCGCCTGATTACGATGCGACCAAACACAGTTCGGTAGGATACTGACTTTTCTCTATGGGTGCTTGTGTCACGGCCGTAAACCGGCCATAATACAGGCTACTATAGAGAAAAGGGGGGGGTACTCCCTCGACCACCAACCATAGCCCGCAGGGTGCCAAATTCGCTTTCCGACAGCCTTTCCGTGTCAGAAAGGGCGGCACGGAAAGGCACGGACATCATAATCCCGACGGCAAAAACATCGTCATTTGGGGATTGCGGTGGGGTTCCGGCTGGCTGGAAAACTTTGAGAGCTGGTCGCAACCGAGTCGGAATAACCGTCCGGTTTACGTTCCGACCGACATCATAATCATGCGGTCAGACCGCAAACCGACCGTGTCGGTCAGAATGCCTCCGACTATGGGTCAGAGGCTCTCCGACCGAAATCTTAATCGGCCCCTATATGTTTTTTACTTTAGGCAGGAATGTATTTTTTAATTTAAACTTTAAAAAAAATAAGTTTAATTTAATGTAATATATTGACATTATTTAAAGTTAATAATACTGCAGCATGTTTTTAAAATTTGTTCTACATTTTTAATAAATAAATAACATTGAATAAACTTTTTACTTTTCCCTATACTTTACCACTGGGAGACTCCACAGTGGGGGTGGAGATCTTCCTATGGTAAAAAATAGGAGCATTAAAAATGTTTGTTATACTTTATAATACATGAGTTACAATATAATTTATGTTGAAAATTAATGAAAAATATGTTTGTATCTGTATTTTAAAGGTAGAACAAAAAACAAACTACAGCACTATTCACCTAATTTTGATTTAAATATAATTAATATAAAATATTTTTAAGTACATTAATAATGAACAATTATATTTATTTGTTTTTTAATATTTTAAACAATGTAATTTAATTTAACATTATTTGCTATTGGGTTTTATTTTAAGTCCCTAACCCCTTATTTCTATGGAGGGTGTTGCAATATCAGTGATTATCAATGTGGTGCTGGACTGTTTTTTTAGCAGAAGTAACTTTCACATGTAAATTTGGCACACATATGAGTCAACACATTTGAGTATCTATCCACTCATATTTTGTGAATAGCCAAAAGAAGTAAGGTTGCTCAACAGAGTAAGAGTAAATTACATGTGTAAATGACTCCCCAGTGTAAGTTACCTTTCTGAATAGCCCCAAATGTGTCCTAATGTAATTTACTACAATATAGCCCCATTTCAGCTAATAACAAATCTACACCCAGTTGGGACATATTTTTGTGAATGATATTTAGGATCCAATAAGGTTATCCGACTATAAATGTGTTTTATAATGCTATCCTGTTAATTTATCCTCCTATTAAGAACCTGGATATATGAATTCATTTTGACATTTCAGCCTAATGGCCATTTTGAAATGACACATTTAATAAAAATGGTCCTTGACCTCATTGTAACTCTTCCACCATTCATCAATTTTAGAATATTGCTTTAATCTCATCATGAGGGTTGTGCATAACATAAAAAGATAAAGCAACTTGGTAATGGTATAAGAACATGTGAAGTTTTCAGATAGTGAACTCCTTTATAAAAATAAATGTACTGGTGTGCCACATTTTCTCACATTCCAAGCTAGTTTGTTTCCTGTGACCAGTGGTCAATGTACCCCCTAATTCCAGATGATGAATATTCCCATTAACTCCTCCATCGGTTTCACAGCAAATGCATCAAGTTGTTGAAGTCGCTTCTTATATCCAATTCTGAGTACTTCCATTGTCCTCACATTTGCCCCATTTAAAATGTGCAAAGTTAATTACGGCTGTCCCTCTATGTCTCAGATGTCAGCGGGCAAGCGTATCCATGTGCAGATGTTGCCTTACTGAGGGATCTTTCATAAGGAGTGACAATTTTCTATGTACGAATTGCAATTGGCATGCAATTTAATACCAACCTCTCCATAATCTACATTGAGAAATGTGTGGCAATTTCATATCAACTCCTCAGATATACATGGCGGCCATTCTGGACATTAGACAATGCTTGGCATTCCTTCGCTCTCAGAGAGAGTGTTTGTCCTGACGGCTGCAGTTATTTATTGATGGGAGAGGAGTATAATAGCATTCTAGTAATTATAGAATTTTCAGGTGTGCTGCATCTGGATTTCATAATATCCACAATCTCTCTATTTTGCATTTCGGGCACGTCCTGTGGCCTTGATCACATGCATATATATATTCACTGAAAAAACCATAGGTTTCAGGGGCGTTATAGTTAGTTGGACATTTCACTCATACAAAACCATAGAAATTCCCCCGTTATAGTTAGTTCAGCTAACTATAACTCACGCGCCCGCAATGCACTGCTGATGACGTCACATATTACATCACTCATGACATGTTCAGTGACATCACTCATGACATCACTGATGACATCTCCAATGACATCACTGATGACATCACTGATGACATCATCCTTGTGATAGTGGCAGACCTCCTCTCACCCTAATATAACCTTTGATACACACACTCAAAAATACAAACTAACATTTTCAAACCAATGGACATACCAATACCAGTTACAACACACCTATTCAGTAATTCCAAGATCTACACACACATCCACTCATTCACCAACAGTCCCTATACAGTCACTCATACATGTACTCACTCATCATATGTACTCATACACCTATACATCCTGTTACAAACCGCCACTCATCCATAGAGTTACTCACACACATAGTCACACATGCAAACAAAGTATCAAACATCCATTTACTTGCATATACAGTTATACACACACTACCACACTTACTTCTACAGAAACTTACACATACTTACTCTCTTAAACAGTCACTTATAGAAACACCTACTTATTTGTACAGGAACTCTTCCAATCTCTCACTCTCACATATACTCACTTATATACACCAATACTCACATATACTAGTTTAAAACATATGTAGTTACTCATAAAGACACTATTGAGACAGTCATTCACTCACTAACACACCCATACACATACTCATCCACCTATACAGTCCTGCACACATGCTGTCTTCAACACATACAAACAGTGAGTCACTCATTCATGCATCTATGCACTAAGTAATACCCCCACCGAACCATACAGACACTCAGACACTCATACTGATACTCAAAAAACCAACTAATAACCCATATAGACACTCATGTAGCTACTCACCAACCCATGCAGCCACTTATACACAAAGTGAGAGACTGATACAGATATTTTCATATTTAAACATTACTCACTAACCCATGTATTCACTAAGATACACTTAGTTATACAATCAATTTTACAAAAAAATCATCCATTTAGACACTTATATACCCATTTATTCTTCCATCGACCTTGAGATATACATATATAAAACATATTTAATTTTCAGAAAAACACACATTCACTGGATGATGTCATCAGTGATGTCATCAGTGATGTCATCAGTGATGTCACTGACCATGTCATGAGTGATGTAATATGTGACGTCATCAGCAGTGCATTGCGGGCGCGCGAGTTATAGTTAGCTGAACTGACTATAACGGGGCAATTTCTATGGTTTTGTACGAGTGAAATGTCCAACTAACTATAACGCCCCTGAAACCTATGGTTTTTTCAGTGAATATATATATGTATATGTATATGTATGTATGTATGTATGTATGTATGTATGTATAGAAAAACAATGAAGAAGGACGCTAAGAGGGCCGGGGACATAGCAGTGCAATGATCTGGCTTATAAAATTGGCTTGGGCGGGAAAGGGTCAGAAATTAAATATAGGTTGAAAATAATGCAACCACTATACGATTATGTACATTTCTTAACCAGATTGCTTTTCAGGAGCAGTAGTACCAGACTCAAAAAAATGAACAGCTCTGTTTTTGAGGGATACCCAAAGGTTTTATTTTGCATGTATGTGTGGGCAAAGGTAATTTAATACATTTCTGGCTGTAATCCTTTTTTGCAAAAAATCTGTCTATAAAAACTTATCAAAAAATGAATCTTGCTAGAAATGAATGTGCTACAAGAGTTGGGAGTCATTGTGGAGCACTTACAGTATACTGAGTACGGTTCTCGCCCTAAATGTGAAAGCAGCATCTGTCATAGAATAACTGATTATTTAATAAACTTTATCTAGAACATGATTTCCCCTGGTAGTCTATTGGACGAAGATAAGAAATAGAGACACTATTCATGCAACATAAGTTTGGTTCCATGGCCCTATACCTAGGATCGCTCCAACATTTTTATTTCATTCTAGCCACAGGATGCATCAATAAGCTGTAGAAATAAAGGCAGTTGTTTTGGGAAAACAAAGTCCAATATATGTGCTTTAAAGGATTGAGCATCTGCTACAGAGACCTATCTGTGAAAGTTAATTGAGAATAGTAAAAAGACAAGTTATTTGTATACTTCTAGAAGTCCATCTTAACTAGTTTGAAGTTCTATACGTTATGTTAGATTTAAAAAAAAAAAGTTGAATTGGCAGGGTAAATATTTATGAATAACCCCAACTTTATCTTGTTAATGAAGCTGTTGCTGGAATGTATGTATACATCCAGGTCATAGTTTAGAACCTTGAAACAGATCACTCAGCCTTTCATGCTTAGGAAGTGAAATATTAAGTACTATAGACAAGTGGTAAAGACACCTTTTTGTATTTGAATTTAAAGGCCTGAATAAATGCTTGAAAGTAATTCTATTGGCTTGAATAAAAATTCCTAGGCTGTTTGCTTTACTGAACACACTGAACGGCATATCTTCAGGTATTTGTGGTTTAACAACCCAGCTTTGCAAATGCATATTCTCTTAAAAAAGATATGCCCCTGGGACTTGACTACATCTTCTATGCAGACCTGCCACTTAGGGCTCAACCAGCTCTTAAGGTTACATGAATGACAACGAAAGGTGTAAATGCACAACTACCGTATTGTGTGTTAACTATTAAAAAATCATATAGGCTGCACACATTTGAAGCTGTCGACAAGGGGGACTAAGAATATATGTTCCTACAGTCCTTACATCACTCATAATGGACAAGTGAGACATTTTATATTTATTTCATCACAACATCCAGACCAAATCATCTCTAAGAGCCTGCCATTGCAATCTTGCGAACAAGAAAATAGTTTTCAAGTAGGTACTTCTTAATTTTATTCTTGAAATGTTGAGACTTGATTGTTGTCTGTTCAGGCCAATAAGTATTTTCTACGAGTTCAATCCTAACTGTCCTAACCTTCTGTTATCTAAAGTTGAAAGTTTTGCTTCATTACAGTTTAGCAAATTCTCCTCGCAAGAGCGAGTATGATTTACTAAATAAGCAGTATGGTTCACAAGCATTGCAGTCACATTACACATGTAACATGAAATTATGTTAACTTGTCGATACAGTTTGAGGAGTAGTAGTGTCAGTAATGTTTTTACATCTTTACTACATTTTGAGCTGACAAGAAATTTTAAGTTGACTTTTTGTTGGCAAGTTATGACACATCATAGTTTAATGTACATTGACTGGGCTCCTAATGGGGCCAAAAGGTTATCCTATGTTACTAGGGGAATAGACTAGCTTGTATCATTATTAAGGCTTCCATGAAGAAAAGCGCAAATAGGAGAAAGCTCTGTTAAGTTATTTAGGGCGAGATGTAAAAGCATTTTTGTTATCAAAAATGCTCTGATTCGGAGTTTGTAACTACAAAAATGCTTTCTACAGGGTACAACATCTGGTTTGCAATTCGGTAACGTTACCAAATTGCAAGATGGGTTTTGAAGGGCTTAACATATCGCTATTTGCAAGGGGGTGTTTAAAGGTCCCTTTCAGATAGTGAATCGTCCTAGTGTGTATCAATATTTCCCAACTAAAATCCACTCTCAATTCGTTGAAATTGTATCAACTTCCAACATTTTGACATTTGCAAACGGGATGGGTTCCCCGTAGAACCCCTTCCCTTTTCTGAATGTAAAAATAAGTTTGTTTGGAAGTAGACAATGGTCTAGGGGAGATGATCAACTCTTATACAAACTATTAAAAAGTTCCAGACGGTTTGTAACAGAGTCCTCTTCTCTTTGAGGAGAATGGGCTGCACTAAAAACTTTTTTTAAATCAACCACAGACATGGTGAACTGCTGACCACATCAGGCCACCATCCCTGTGATGGCCACCAATCATAGAGGGTTGCTGTTTGCAAACTACCTCAAGATGCAGATGAGGTAGGTCGGATTGCATCCCACTATGATTCAGAATTTGGTGAACAAAACAGTTTATACACAGGTCGGTTCGTAAAATTCCACACTGGTTCCAAAATGCTGGGTGTCAAATTTCAGTAGGCATTGTTACCCCATCATATCACATTTCCTAACTGTTTAAAACGAGTAATGGACATTCAGTGAAAATCGTAAAGTACATTAGTTATGATAAGAAGTGGGAGTTCATTTGAATACACATTTGATTAGTTTGCAAAAATGGAGCAGCAGTTTATTTTATGCAGAATATTAAATGAAAACAATAGTTTTTGTAATATTTTCTGCTGATTTGTTATCTTAGGAATGATCTTATTTTGAATGTGCATTTTGTTGTGTAGGGTGCGTTACAATGGCAGAGCTCATGAGCAGGTATATGGGGTTTCCTTTTAAAGAACCCACAAAGATGTCCTCAATTAGTTGTTTTTAACCACTTGACTAGAGGGAGGTGAGGATAACCTATGCGTCTCTGGAAGAGTTGGCTGTAGAATACAATTGCATTCATATCTTCTAATGCCTATCTATTTTTACAGCATGCCCAAAATGGTCTTTTGGCGATGGGTGTTCTAAAGAATGTCAGTGTGTGATCCAAAACGCTGTGGGATGCATTGCTAAAAACGGCACCTGCATCTGCAAACCTGGGTACCATGGGGATATGTGCCAGAAAGGTAATGTGAAATTGTAACTTTATGTTCCAACCTGTAAAAGCTTGTGTGCAATTCTCAGAAGCACCTCTGTGAAGCTAAATTCTGAAACAGTATGTTTGGTAAATTTGATTCACATCGTGTAGCCAATATGGTATGCTGGATTTGAAACCTGGTCCTTACAGTTCTGGGGGTAGTCTTACAAGTTGATAATTGTTGGAAAGTGGATTATTAGTAGTGATAAATATGCATCTATCACTGGCAATAACGCCACTACCACAATATATCACATTATACAGGGCTCAGAATAGGTCTCAGAAGATTAATCCCATACACAACCCTTGGTAGCAGGTAGGCTTAACTTTAAAGACAGGTATTTAAAGCATTTAAAAACACCAATTCAGTAAATAATTAAGACACAACACATAATAAAAATCCAACACCAATTTATAAAAATAGGTAATATTTTTATCTTTAAAATGAAACCAAAATAAAAACAAATCCAATATAGGGAACCATATTTATGAATTTTTAAAGATTTAGCACTATATAGCAAATAGAAACCTATAGCGCCTATTGGGACATCTGGTCGCACTAGACCAGGACAAAGTCAAAGTTTCAGGCTGACCGCGAAGGAGTCCTGCACGGCTACCCCTCGCGGTAGGTCTTGGTCAAAGTTTTTACCTTCTGACTTTGAAACTTTTCTGGAGCTTTTCTTCCTGGGGTCCCTCGAAGCTTTCAGCCAGTCCAGATTTGGTGAGGGCTCGCAGGCTTGCCTTGTGACGAGCTCCAGGTCAAACTTATGGAAGTCAGACCTCCAGAGCTTTCCAGCGGGATGAACCAGAGATCCAGGCCGGCTCACGGTTGAAGGTGGGCGGCTTGACTCTCAGGGTTGGTCCCGGTCACCTTTTATTCGTCCGGACTTGGAAACTGTTACAGAGCTTTTTCTGCTGCGGTCCCTTGATGCTCTTCACCAGGCCAGATTCAGTGAGAGTTCGCCGGCTTGGGCTTCGACCAACTCCCGGTCAAACCTTGGAAGTTGGACCTCTGGAGCTTTTCAGCAGGACGAATCGCTCGCGGTTGAGAGTCACCGGCTTGGCTGGCAAGGTCAAATAGGTCCACTTATGGAGCTTTTTTCCAAATTTGCTCCAAACTTCTTCAAACTTCTGGAACTTCTTCCTGGAGTTCCTTTGAGTGTCCCAAAGAGTCCAAAACTTGCACCAAGGGTCTAGAAGCTCCAAGATGGTCCTTGAATGTTTTGGACTTCAATTCCCACAATCCACTTTCAAACAAAACCCTTACAAATCTACTGGTAGAACTCCAGGCTGGGGATTATTGGTGGTGATAGTCCAAGTGAGCTCTGTTAACCTGTAGCTTGCAAGGAGTCCACTCTTTAGTTCTTTTGAATCAGGTTTGATCCACAGGGCTGTAGTTCCAGGTTGTGCAGTAGGCGCAGTCAGTCAGAGTGCAGGGCCTGGTTGGTGGAAATCAAACTTCCAGGATGGACCCTTGTTCTTCCTTTAGTTTCAAGCAGCAGATCTGAGAGGCACTACCCCTCTCAGATACTTATACAGTGTTCTCTGGGGTCACACAGGAGGGCACTCCTGTCCAACGAAGTGCAGGACAACACCCCAGAGCATGACCATTTCCTCCCAAGTGTGGCACAATGGTCCCAGAAACCACTATTTCTCCAAAATGCAATATGGCTGAAGTCTCAGCTGAGAGGCAAGAGGTGGCTAAATCAACCTCTAGGACGGCTCATCTCCATAGACTCCCTCCCCCAGCATCTGCACAATTCTTCCTTAAGCCTGCCATCTGACTGGGTTCAAAGGGTAGGGGCGTAAATGAAACTGGTTTCTTCTGCCTGTCTCCTCCTTCATTGAAGATCATTGTTTATGACCCCTACCCCTTGCTCTGGCATTCCTATGCAACAGAACCCTCTCCTCCCATAATGGCTCTCTCACCCCAGGGGCAACTTATCACCTCATCAAAGCAGCCTGGCTAATCCACTTAACTCTAACCAATCAGGGCAGATCACTGGAAGGCTGAATTTTGGCTTACAGACAAGAAAGTCTTATAACTTCTTGTCTATACATTTTTGGATAAATTCAACAATAACATATTGTTGGATTTATCAATGCCATTCTAGTAAGTCCTTGAATTATATTTTTTGGGGTTTCCTGGTGGGAACTATTTGTTGGTAACCTCTTGCCATATTAACCTATGTGGCTGGGGATCTGCAATGAGGAAAATGTACTGGGCAATTTCTCCAACACCAGGGCGTATAAAACATATTTTATAAGGCCCCTGCCTATATCTACAGGACCCCCCACCCCTGGAACACCTAGGGGAGACTTTAGGGGTTCTGAATATTTAAAACTATTGCAGATCCTCACTCCACAGTGCTCTTTGCACAAAAGTCGATTTTGAGAAGCACTTTACTAGAATGTGATAGCCCAAGATATATAAAACCTATTTTATGAGGCAAACACAAGGAGATGATGGACGGAGCGCTGAAACTTTTCAAACACTCACCCCCAGTCACAGATCTGGGTTGAATCCATCATCGTTTTTTAGCTCACTTTGCCACCCCAGTTCAGACACAGCTATATGCAAATCAGTCTTGACCCTGTGCCTCATGGGAACAGTCCAGACCGAACTGCCAAGCCATGTCTTCCCTGGACCGGAAACAAGCATCCTGGGACCGGTTTCGGGCTAACAGCCCTCATCAGCCAGGCTAGCTTGAATCCAGTGGCAAAGTGAGCAAGGGACCCACGTCTGGGCATACCCTGCCAACTTTATGAGGGTCCTCTTATAAATACCTGACCCATCACTACTGCGACATCTAGGGGAGACCCTAGGGGTACCTAATATGCCAAAATATTGTAGTTTATTTATTTGTAGGTGCCCCAAACACCCAAGTCGAGTTTGAACACAGTTTACATGTTAAAAGAAGTCCTGCAACACGGCTGCTTTTAAACTGACCTCAGGCTCAGCAGTGCACACATGCAAGTGCAGAAAGGGCTGCTGGCCTCTAAACTGCCATGGCTTATTATATACTAGGGACTTAAAGGTAGTTTTGATCCCCCTGCCCTATTATGTACTAGGGCCTTATAGGGGAGGTCATGACAATCATAGGGATACCCTAACCCATAGTGTACCTGAGTGTATGTAGGTGTTCTCACTGTATTCTAAGTGTGTTTTCAGCATAGCACTATCCCTGGGCCTGGTTAGGCAGAGCCCAGGGACAGTCAGTCAGTTACCACCAGTACCGGTCAGTAAATAAAATGAGGGCGCCCACGTAACAGGATGACTTTGCAACAACAATTCACTGTATTATTGTGAGCCCAGTCATTTTCCCTTTCTCTTTCCTTCTCTCCTGCTCTCTCTCTTTCTCTCTCACACACACAAACACATATTTGTCTTGCTAATTAAAGTCTCATTTAGACCTGGGTCAAGTCATTTTTGCCACGCATGCCACCTAACATCTCACAATTTCCTTGCTGAGGCTGGCAGCAGTTCTTGGTCTTGATTATAGGCAAGACCAGCCCATGGCAGGAGGCTAGTAGATCTATGGCTGATACCAGAGTGATGGCAAGCAACTTCATGCTGATGTTTCCTTATTATTAAAATTGTAAAGAGGGCACAGTCCTTTCTATTATAGTAGTTGTATATGAAAATTGGATTTTTCCTGGACTATACTCATTTTATTCCCATTTTAGATGTTTAGGGACCAACTCACTAAAGTGTGCAATTGTACATAATAGATATTCCTGTAGTACTTATTCCTGTACTCATAAAATCATAACTGTGAATTGGCCCCTTAATTCCTTTTTTATATGCATAGGGCCAGATGTACAAGCCTTTTTTGCGGCCGCAAACGGGAGATCAGCCCGTTTGCGTCCGCATAAAAGGTTCCAGGCATGTACAAACGCTATTTTGCGAGTCACTGACTCACAAAATAGCATTTGTGACTCTCGCGCATCCCTTCCTAATAGCGAGTCACCATGCCGTGTACTGTTGTTTTGTGACTGCATTTGTGGTCGCAAAACCCTCGCAGTTTACCATCTAGGTGGTAAACCACTCGCAAACGGGAGAGGGTCCCCAGGGGACCCCCTCCCCTTTGTGAATGTGTGCGTAAATATTTTTTAAGAGCAGGCAGTGGTCCCAGGGACCACTGCCTGCCCTTAAAAAATGAAACTGAAAGGTTGCATTTTTCTTTTTTGAAGGCATCCTGTTTTCCTTTAGGAAATCGGGCTTCATGTTAAAAAAAAGACATGGTGGTCTGCTAATCCCAGCAGGCCACCATCCCTGGGAGTGCTAGCCATTCTCAATGGGGTCTCAAATTGTGCATGCCTCATGTATATTAATGAGGCATGCAATTTGCGACCCCATTGGGAATCAGTAAACAGTGTCTGTACATTAAGTTTAGCGAGTCGTAAATTGCGAGTCGCAATTCTGCACAATTTGCGACTCGCTAAACTTAATGGCCGTACATCTGGCCCATAGTTCTTTATTTAAATATTTGCATGTACAAGAAGAGAGAAAACAATTACATATCTGGTCGCCGTGTACAGAATACATAACACATGACAACAATAGACAAATAGACAAATAGACATGGTCGTCAATTACAACAGTGCTGTAGTTAGATTAGGCCCATATGGGTGAAACAAGGTTCCACTGGAGGGATTAGCCCTTGGACCCTTAATTCCTAACCTCAGTACCATCTCTCTTTTCTATTAACCACACTAGGAATAATGTCTCAACAATGTTCTACTTGTGGACTTATCTACATACAGTAATATTCTAGCATATATTTCCTGCTACAGCCCCTATCTGAGATATCCCAGAGTTGGAAATCATGGAATAACAGTTTGCTAATGCACCCTCCTATGATCACTGCAAGCAGTTGGGGAAGACTGACTCTAGGGGATGTTGCAGGGTCACTGAGTCATGTTGGGTGTGAGTGGATTGCTAGATTCCTGCTGTGGTGGGGGGGGGAAATAGCCAGGACGCTTTGCCCAGGGGCAGCGGCAGGTCAACCGTGACAACTGGCGCCAGTCCATCTGTTGCTTTCAGCATTACCTCATGTTCACAGGAACAGTTTCCTGATGCTGTGACAGCCCATTGACTCTGCCTCTCAGTTTTTGTTTTAACTTTGCAAGCTATGCACTTTCTATAGCTTCTGCCATTTATACAAATGTGCAGATTACGCATCTTCACGCGTCACTTCTAATATTATGTAAACCCAGAAAGAGAAGGAGAACTCAGTTCTTCTAATTTTTTATGACGTGTTCAATAACCTAAGTTTGGAGCAAATCAAGTTGTTCACATTACTGACATAACAAAAATGGTGCAAGGTGAAGTTTTATTTTTAGCACTACTGTAAAATGTATTCTGATATGTTATTGACTGGTTTAACATTCAGATGATTTCATGGGTTAGTATAATCCACAACTGTGCACTCTTTAATAGTTTAACATTGTGAGTGTGTAACATTTCTTTAAACTATGTCAAATTTGGAATTGTGTGATGTCTATAAAGCTATTAAGTTAACGTCCTAAAGTAGCAGCTTTTTAGCAGTCTTTATGTTCTAGAAATTACATTTTCTCTGTGCTGTTGCATCATCACCCATTAATAGTACCGGTCATTGTTTCATCAGAGTGTTCTTCTGGTTTTAATGGGGATGGCTCTAAATTGAGATGCTCCTGTCCTCCTGGGGTAACCTGTGACCATTAAAGTGGACAATGTAAAAACAAGTGCCCAGCAGGATTCCAAGGCGAGAGGTGCAAATTCTGTATGTCCTTTATGTTATTTTTTATACTTTGTCACAAAAACCACTACAAATCTGTGAAGAGTAAGGGACTGATTCACAAAGGTAACTTACACTTTTGAGTAAGTTTACACTTTTGACTGTGGTTACTACTTTCCAGGTATTCACAAACTCCGAGTGTAAGTTACTACTAAAAAAAAAGTTCTAAACAAAAACAGCAATACACATGTCCAACCATTGTTTCTGCAACACCCTCCAACAGAAAATAATGGAGGTAGAAACTTAAAATAAAACCCTTAGGAAATAATGTTAAATTAAATTATTTAGAATATTTAAAATTATAAATAAATATAAATTACTGTTAATAAATATCTAAAAATAGTACATATCTAATATTTAGTTATAAGCTATTTTCATAACTTGTGTTGAAATAATAATCATAATGTAACAATAAATGGTGTTAAAAATAATTACATTCATTTCAATTCATTCTGTGATTCACTTTCAAAAAGTATTAATGCATATTATTTTTTTAATTGGGAATATATTTTTAATTAAACTTTAGAAAAATAATTGTAATTTAATTTAATATATTCCCATTGATTATAGTTTTAATTCAAAATGTATTTAATAGTGTTGTAGCATTTTTATTTATTTTGTTCTGCTTTTAAAATAAATATGCAAAATAAATGCACATTAATATTTAACACAAAAAATAGTTTTAATATTTATTTTTGAGTTGAATACATTTTTACAATTGTCACTATACGTTCCCATATGTAAAACCTGCATTTATTAACTTCTATTAATGGAATTATATTAAATTACCTTAAAATCATTTTCCTGATGTTCAAATTAAAAATACATTCCCACCTAAACATTATTTTGATGAGCATTTTTGAAAGTCATGTTTAGAATTAATTAAAATTCATTTATTTTTAAACATAATGTTACATTAGTTGTTTAATCAAAATAGGTAATAAAAATCAAAAATAGGTGATAAAAATAATAAATGTGTACTATTTTCTATATTTTTATATTACTTTTTTCATTTATATTTTTAACTATTTTAAATAATGTAATTTAATTTAACATTATTTCCATTTGGTCTTTGCTTTAAGTCCCTACTTCCATTATTTTCTATGGGATGGTGTTGCAGTACTCGTAATGGCCATGTGCAGTGCTGGACTTACTACTGGTTTTTTTCAGTAGTAGGTTACACTTGGAGTTTGTTATAACCGAAAAGCAGTAAACTTTCTCAAAAGTGCAAACTTACCTAAAAATGTAAGTTATCTCTGTGAATCAGGCCCTAAGGGCCTGATTACGGGTTTGGCGGTCCCAGCCCCGCAGTCGCATCGGCGTTGGATTCACCTCTGCTGACTAAACGGTCCGCCCGTCGTATTACGATATTGTTGGATTTCAGAATGAAAGATTGCCAGAGCACCGATGCCACTGCCAGCCATTCGACGACCACCGTGGCATCGGTCCGGGGAAAGCAGCTGCCATATGGTGGGACAGAGAAGTTTCTTTGCCATCTGAATTGCGAGTTGGCTTTCCGATGAGCCGACCGTGACGATGGGACCACCTTCTTTGAGTCATCGGAAATGAAGGATTTGGTGTGCATACTCACCCATTTCCTTTTTATCCCATCAGTCTCCGACGTGGATCCTTTCCTCCAGGTCCCCCTTCACAGCAACATCATGACCACAAAGAAAACTACCCTTTTGGTGTCAAAATCCAGGTAAGTCCATTTTGTAGCATTTACCCATTAACTGGACTGCACACATATGATCCAGACTCCAGCAATGGGTAGTAGGCATTTTTTCACGTGTCATGCATATGTGTACGTTCGACACTTGTGCAGTCAGAATATACACACATGCATCGAAAAATATGAAAAAACATTCTCCGCCATCAGAAAGACCACCGCCGGCCCGTGAGAGACATCGTAATTAGGCAGGCGGGAAACTGCTGCCGTGGCGGTCTTCGTCGGACCGTCAAAGTCGTAATCAGGCCCTAAGTGTTTTGGGACATGTCAGAATTAGGCCCAGGTGAAATTTTAATTATGCCAGACTAATCGAAGTAATTTCAGTAATCACGCATTACTCCTGTGATCGAAATGACCGAAACTATGCCAGCTTGAGTAATTAAGAGTCATTTGGGGCAAAAATCCTACTTCAGGAGCACAGAAGCAACAAACTAAGAGAGAGCAATGGTTGCTGGCTACTGCTGTTTGTGTCCTGTAGCATTTAGTGCTATTTTCTTAGCACAAAATACATTGTCGGGCCCATGTTGAACCCGAGGGAGAATTTTGTACTAAGAAGATAGAGCTAAATACTGAATAACGCTTCACACATAATTATGCATAATTCGAAAAAGTTTTGTGACAACTACGCTAGTGAGAATACGATAATTACACCCATTCTTTGTCCGAACCTGTACCTCCAATCATTTTGGCCTAATGTCTTGCTACTCAGGTTAGTTACAAATCAGTTACTTATGTTTTCATAAGCACAGCTGATTCTAGGGTAAGGCCATCCTAGATAGCCCTTTAAAATTCCTTCTATAAAGACGGCTGCCCGAACACGTAGCAAATGCAACCACAACATCCTGGAAAAGATCACTTGACATTAAAAATACTTGATCTGGCTCTAGCTTAGAGTTGTTCCAAATTTGCATATTTTTCCCTTCTGAAATTTTGTAAAATTCCAAGAACATTATGCAAATTTACACTTGCAATGAAATGTGGTTTGGCAGTATCGTGTGTCACTGTTTTTTACGTGAGTGTGAACCTCTTGTAAAAAGTCTCACACTGGTAGGTTGCACAAGTTGCAGTGGCGTGCCCTAAAATACCTCGGGCCCAGACACATTGTTTTTTTTTTTAAATTTTTTTTTTTTTAAATTGATCACTGGCCTAGTTTCTTCAAATCTTTTACAGTAAACGTGAATGCTTAAGTGCCTCTGAAGCTTTTACGAAAAACGCCAATATGTAATCCAAATTTAATTCTGAGGATGAACAATGGATATTATAACAGACATTCAGACAGAATGTCAAAATGAAAAGAATAACTTTATTTTCTGGGTACCATGCGATCTGTCCCTAGTGAGAGTTACAGGTTAGTGAACAAAGCGTTTTAAGTTTACACATCAGTTCTATCAACGCAGTCGACAGTGAGTTATGAGACAATTGTCCCTTCAAATTAAATACATCTTTTCTCCTACATAAATATTTTGACTAAGAACTATTCCGTGTTCCAGTGGCATTTTTTTTTTTTATTGTGGTAGTTTTAAAAATGCATTTGTTGGAAATATCTAGAGCTATTCTGCTTTTAAAATGTCGTGAGGTTATGACATCTCGTGAGGTTATGACATCCACACGACTTTCTTGCACATTATGAATTGACAATGTCCATGGCTGACTTTCATCTAGAGATATGAAAGTAGCTCATGACATCATTTAGATCTCAGTTTAAATGCTCTTCCTTTCTAAATGAGGTCACCACAATTCGGACAGTGAAAAGTAGCCTGTGAATGGACACGTGGAATCGCTTATGGCTAATCGCTAAATGTCGGAATTTAAATGTATGTGCTGGAATGTGGCGGGACTCAATCAAGCTGGAAAGCGACGGCCAGTAACGGAAGAGCTGCGTGTATTTAAGCCTCATATATTAGGGCTTGCGGAAACGCATATTGCATATAAGGATAGAGCTCTATTAAAACAATTGGGTTACGATATTATTGTGTGTACGTCGCAAACAATCTCTATTCGTGGGGTGGCCTTATTAAAATCTAGGTGGTGTCGGGCTGTTGTCCTTCGATCACTTGCTGACCCTAAAGGGAGATGGGCAATCTCCCAAATGATGATTTATGGGCGGAAGGTCACAATATGTATGGTATATGGCCCGAATATTGATTGTCCGGATGTTATATTTCATTTGAGTTCTGAGCTGCTGGAGTGGCCTGGCGAAATGATTGTGATGGGTGATTTTAATTGTATTCTTGACAGAAAGATTGATGCTACTAATACTACTGCCCGTGCTAGAATGTGTAAGACCAGGGCTGCTATCTTAGAACATCTTCACTTGCATCAGTTGGAAGACTCTTGGAGGAGGTTATTCCCAAATGTACCAGGTTATACTTTTTATTCATCACCACATAAACACTACTCAAGGATCGATATGATATTTGCTAACAATACTATTTTGGAAAATGCATTTGTGGTAGTATGCCCAAAAATCACGTCTGATCTCAACCCGGTTATGTTAACAGTGCAGTTGCAGTCAGGCACTCAGGAACCAATTAAGGATTTTACTTTTCCTAGACATCTCCTCAGTAATTTGGAATATGTGGAGTTTATGCGAACTGTACTTGAGTATATAGATAATAATTTGGGCTCGGCGTCAATTGCAACAGTGTGGGATTGTCTAAAAGCTTATGTTAGAGGGGCTACGCTACAATATATTACTAAGCAAAATCGGCAGGGCCTTTGTCAGTCGGAGCAGGAACAAAAGCTTTGTCTTGATTTGGAGCGCCAGCATGCCACAGCTATTGCCGTAAAGGATGCAGGTGAGCAGTTGATATATCAACAGGTTGTTGAGGCAAGAGCTAAACTAAAGAGACGGTTGAGGGATAAAGTTGCAAATAATTATCATAAGTACAGAACTAAACAATATGAATATGGCGAAAGGGTAGGCCGACTGTTGGCTAATCAAATTGCAGATCAAAGGGCTAAATCTAATGTTAAATTGATTAAAGGGGTGGACGGTTTGATATATACAAGGTCTACGGACATAGTAGAACAATTTAGGTTATTCTACGCTGACCTATATGGCAATTCAGCTTGCTTTGACCAACAAATTGCCTCAGATTATATACAGGAGTGTGCAATGCCTGTTTTGAATTCTCTGCTCTCTGAGCCTCTGCAAAAAGATGTTGATGTGAGGGAAGTAGAGGAATCAATTAATGCTTTGCCTGTTGGCAAAGCAGTTGGTGAGGATAAGATCCCGCTGGAATTTTTTAAGACTTTTAAAACTATACTAATCCCCATCTTCCTTGAGCTATGTAATACGATCATGCAAGGAGAAGAAGTTCCCTCCTCTTGGAATGCGACTAATATTGTTGTTTTCCCTAAAAAGGGGAAGCCGATAGACGATATGAGTTCTTACCGGCCTATAGCATTGATCAATGCTGACGCTAAACTCTTTTCTAAAATTCTTGCTTCACGATTGGCCCCGGTCATACATTTATTAGTTTCGGAGCAGCAACACGGTTTTGTCCCCGGAAGAGATACTGCCGCACACATCAACACGGCAATTGCTGCATTTGATGTTTCGGGTCAATTGGGCCAGCAGATGGGGATGTTGATGCTAGATGCCGAGAAGGCCTTTGACCGAGTGACTTGGGGAGCTTTATGGGCAACAATGACTTCAATAGGTCTCGGTCAAAGGTCTATCTCGGCAGTACAGAAGCTGTATAGGCGCCCAACAGCCACAATAAAATGTAATGGCCATTCCTCATCTTTTTTTTTAGTTCAAAGGGGTACGCGGCAGGGCTGTCCGCTATCCCCTTTATTGTTTGCCATTTATATTGAGCCTTTTATTAAGCACTTACTGTTAAATATTGATATCTTTTCAGTTACTTTAAATGGGATGGATTTAAAATTAACTGCGTATGCGGACGATATTGCTGTTTTTTCGACTAATCCAGTTAATGCTCTGGCTGTGATTACCCATGAAGCACAGCGATTTGGCTCTTTCTCCGGTTATAAATTAAATTTGAATAAGACGCAGACGATATTGAATTTTCAACTTGAAATGCCTCCAGTGGCCCTAGGGGTTTCAAGGACGGCAATTTATCTGGGAGTTTGTCTCAGTAGCCAAGTTAATGATATTATTATGAACCACTGTTGACGAAAGTAGTGGCAAAACTGTGATGCTGGCACCGGCTACCTCTTAGTATATATGGGAGATGTAATGTTGTTAAAATGTTTTTGTATTTTGTTTCGTACAATTCCATTAAAGGTACCATTGACCTTTTTAAACGTCTTGATAGTGCCGTCGGCAGCTTTATTTGGGGATACCGGCGTGCCAGAAGAGCTATCCGATATTTAAAACTATCGTATAAGCAAGGTGGTTTCAAACTTCCAGATTTTAAATTGTATTTTTGGGCTGCATTTACCGGGCGAATACAGAGCTTACTTAGAGGAACTGAAACTAGTGCTAGCTGGCTTTCATACCAGCTGGCTTGTGGACCTAGTACTGGGTTTCTATTGTATAAAACATCTGGCCCTAACTACTACAAGCGGGTACGATTCAAGGTAGTCAGGGATATTACTAATATATGGCACGAAATTTGTAAGGCATATGTATTACCCGACTTACATCTTTATACTGCACTATGGGGGAACCCCTTATTGCCTAATATATTCCATGATTATGTTGGAAAGGAATGGCAATCTAAGGGTGTGACGCGGGTGGGTCATCTATATGATGGACAGGGATTCCGATCTTTTTCATCTTTGAAAGAAGAATTTGATTTGTTACAAACTCATTTTTTCAAGTACTTACAAGTCAGGGATTATTTTATTTGCGGTCGAGGATTGTTAGAGTTGATTAGTTCTCCCGAGATTCTGTCTGTATTTTTGGTACTACTGGACAAGGAACTATAGGCAAAATCTATCAGAAACTTATAGAGGTGGTCAGTGATGATGGCATACAAATAGCGGCTAAACTAAGCCGGATTTTCAACTGTAATATAACTGAAGAGGAAATAGAGGAATCTCTGGAAACTATAGACTCAGCAGTAACATCCGTTAATCTGAAACTTCAGCAATATAGAACTATATTTATGCTTTACTATACTCCAGAGCGAATTTCCAAATGGGCTAACAATCTAACTGCTACTAAATCATACTGCCCGAAATGTCAAGAATATGCTGCAGATTTAAACCATATGTTTATTACATGTCCAATGTTGAAGGAATTTTGGTCCAATATAACTTTCGCTCTTGCAACCTGGGTTGGCTATGACAACCCGGTTTCTGGGAAAGAGTTGCAATTGGGAATATTTTCAGAGCTTGGTTGTCTCACGAAACCTTTTGCTTCTATTATGTCGGCCTGTGCTCGTCTATGTATTGCCCGCTCTTGGATTCAAAGTACGAGTCCAAGCATTAATGAATTTTGGGTCTTGCTAAGGGAGATCTATGAAATGGAGATAGCGTTAGCTAAAGTTAGAGGCCCTCGGTCTTGGTTAAAATTCCGAAGGATATGGTCTAGTCTTCAATGGGATTAAGGACTTAATGTATTTTCTTTATTATTCTTCCTATATAATTAATTGCTGTTCTCTATTTCTATTTCGGTGCTTGTAATCAGATATATTTACAATGTGGTTGTGCTCCTTTTTTTTCTTTAATGCTCCTATGTGCTCTACAAACGATTACTGATATGTTATTACTGAATCTTCTTTTTCTTGATATGATGTATTTATGTTTGTGGCTATAAAATCAATAAAAAAAAAAAAGGAATAGCTTATGGCTGTGCAGTTGTTTTGAAGTGTCTTTCAAAGGCATAGAGCTTCTATGCCCTGTTATCCGATACTTGACTGCACTATTGTAGAGCATATTGTTTTACTATTTATTTGTTTGCAGGTTTTATAATGTGCTACTTGTAACCTTCCAATGACTACAAAGCACTAGAGAAAGAAAACATACAGTTAGATGAAGAAGAGAGAGTGGGTTAGAGTCAAATAGCTAGAGGGAGTGTCCCTGTCTGATGTCCTTCATAGAGACATCTAGTCTGTCTAGTGATTAGATAGAAAATTAAGTCCACATTTTCCTGTTTTTAGAATTTTCCTGAGTTTCTTATAGTTGGGTTCTGATCTCAAGGTAGGGTTGAGGGCATTCCAGAAAATGGGACATTGTATTCCCAGTTATCTGTTTCACCTGCTTCATCTTCCTCAATAACCGTCGAATGATCGAGTGGGAATGATCGAGTGTACCTTATAAACATGATTCTTATCAACCAATCCCCAGTGCCCAGCAAAGAGAATGTTCAGATGGTTGAGCTCTTTGTAAACTGGTTTAAGTAAACAGGAGGTGATGTGATTCTTAATCTGGATGAGCGAAAAGGCATCATTTTCTGAGACAACAAAAAAGTGATGGGTGCAGTCGCTCGTGTTATCACTTCTTAAACTCTAGTGATGCTTCTATGTTCACTTCATCAAAAATCATGCATTACAATGTACCTTTTCCCTCTCCTTTACTGATATATGTATCTGATCAAGGCTCGATTAACATCTTTAAAAAAAAAAAATCAAGGTAGATCCTGCATTATTGTTTAGTTGTCAGAGAATGAATCCACTACCAGCCTTATTAAGGGTCATAGGAGAGGTAGTGGTACCAAACGTTACAGGACCAACTTAAGGTTTTCCAAATGCTGCACCGAGCACTGTCACTGGGCACAGAACAGAGTGCTCTTGCATATGTGTGAGGTAACAGGTTGGCAATGATAAACAAGGAACGGCACATTCTGATTGTGTGAGATCTTTCAGATCCTTCCATAACGTGGGGCAATCCATTCATTTATCCCATTTAGCAAAATGGCCATATATATCAGGAAACAAAGGATACCACACATTTGGGTCAAATCCCAAGGAAAGTCATAAAACCATGTGAATGCCAACAATCCAAGACCACCAATCTGGTTTTCATCCTTCAGCGAACACAAAAATCCTGTAGCCAATACGAGGCAAGAGCCCCTTCTCTCTTTGGATCAGTACACTAAAATGCTAAAAATGCCATCATCCTCACAATCAAACACACAATCCTGCTAGAAAGTCCAGAACATTAGAATGACAATTCCACACTTATCTCCTGTGGGTCCAGTCATTTTAAACCAACTGCAGCCAAAATGTCTGGATCATCTGGATAGCCCACACACCATTGCCATATGTAAGTATGCTCACTTGTCCAGCTCCTCGCGTAGTATAAGTTTAATTTAAGTGCATGATTGTGATGCATGAATCCATTTTCAACTAGAAAATGGTCAAGAGAATTCAACCAGCATCATTTTGTGCCATGACCAGATGTTCCACTGAATGAATGAGAACTCTCTCTGGACACTAGGAATAAATTCAAAATCTTGAGCACATGGACATCATTTAGGGGTTGTCAGGGATCACAGTTTGCGTCCCTGGACACTTCCAAGGACACTGGGGCAGCTCATCCTTATGGGCATTGGTTGGGGATTCACCACCTTATTTTCTGCCAATGTATTATACTAATAGTGAATAATACCCAATTGTTCACTATTAGTCTAATAATAATGGAGTACGGTTAGCTGGAAATAGGATCTTCCATGGCAGCTGAGGTATGTAAAAAATGCTTTTAAATGGATGTTGTGTTTATGTGAGAGGGAGTGTGTATGTGTGTGTGTGTTTTGATTTGTGTAAGCGTGTTTGTGTATGAAAGTGAGTGAGAGTCAGTGGCACGTAGTGAGTGATAATGATTGAAAATGTCAGAGGGTGACTGAGTCAGACTGAGTCAGACTAAGTGACAGCAAGAGTGACTGCAAGTGAGAGAGGATTCATATTTGTGAGGGAATGTTAGAGAGTGGGTATCAATGATAGTGACAATGAGTGAGAATGACAGTGGGTGAGTGGAACTATGAGTGAGTCAGAGTGAGGGAAAAGAGGGCCAGTGAGAGTAATATTGAGTGCAAGTGAGTGGGAAAGTATGATCATGGCTGTACTGGCTGCAGCGGGCACCGGGCGTTTCCCCGGTGGGCCAAAAGGGGGGGGGCGGTTTTGCAGCAGTGCTGCAATACCGGCGCCCTGTAACAAAAGTGGTAGCGGTACTTGACACTATCACCCCTGCCCCCCTGGCCGGTGCATCTGCGTAGCACCCCCCTCTCTCCTGGCCAGCGCTTCTGAGTAGATACCCCTCCGGGCCTGTTGAGCGGAATTTCCAGGGCTGGTTTCTGTTCCCAGTCTGGCTGTGAGTATGATTGAGTAAGAGTGAATCTGAATGAGAGTGAGTGCAAATGAATGAGTGATAAGTGAGTGAGAACTAAAGAGTACAAGTGAGTGCAAGTGTGTGTGAGTGAGAAACTATGAGTGAGTCTGAATAATAGGGAGTGAGTGCAAGAAAGTGAATGGCAGTGAATGAGTGAGTGATATGAATAAGTGAGAGTGGGTGAGAATAAGAGTGAGTGAGTAAATGTAAGTGAGTGAGAGTAAGAATGAGGTATTATAGTTGTGAGTCTGTTGTTTGCCCTTGCATACAGAAAGATATTCTTATCTAACAGAGGTATTTATGGTGAAATACTTTCACTGTCAACGTAAAGGTAATTCTTAGAATGACAGACACCTGTGACAAAGTACTGGCACACTGAAGGTTATTCTTGGCATCATGAGCACCCATGGTAAAATACTGGTACTGGCATATTTGAGGACATTCTTGGCATGGGGACACCACTAGCAAAATGCTGGCATTAGCATATTGGAGTTAAGTATTGGCATAAAGGACACCAACTGTGGCATATGGGAGGGGGCAACCATGACAAAATGCTGACCCTGACATTCTGAGGTAATTTTTGACATAAGGGTCACCCATGGTATATGGATGGCATTAATGCAAAACATCTGGCTCTGGGATATTGCATGTAGTTTGCTGCCTAAGACTGCACAAATGACATATGGGGAGCACCTGTACAGCATGCTGATCCTGGCACAATGAAGGTCATTTTTGGCATATGGGAGGTCCAATAGCACATTTTGAAAAAAAAAAGGGGTTCAACTTTTAGGGAGTGTCAGGCTTCATTAGCATGGCACACCAGTAAACGATTTGAATATTTAACGAGTGTCCTTTCAAAGCCTATGTTTTTTGCAAGTTTATGTGAAAGCCGTGTTTTACAATGCATCAGTTGACTCAGTTTTTTCACAATGTTCTCAGGGGGAAGGACCCACCTCCCCAACCTAACCAAACGAGGACTGGCTCACTCACTTCTCTCGCTCACTACAATTCAGGGCTGGTGATTTGTCCCAGTACGTTCAGATATCATGTCAGCACTCTAATATAGGTGATATCTTTGACATTTGTCTGTGTTGTTCTGTAATATTAACCCCTTCCCTGCGCATGATGGAACCACGCCGTCATGAGCCACGGGCGGCGTGTGTTCATGACGGCGTGGTTCCGTCATGCTGCGGCCGCTCCGCCCACGCGGGACTGATTCCCCGCCTGTGCGGGCGAATTAGTGAGTGGGCGGGGTTGTGACGGAACCACGGTGTCATAAGCACAGCTCGCCCGTGACGGCGTGGTTCCGTCACGAACATGGCGGCGCCGCGCTCACCCCCCACCCCCCCAGCGCCGCGGCGGAATTACCGCCGCGGCCAAGGGGTTAATCATGCCGTTATTATGGAACTTTAACAGTGACACTTAGTGTGATGTCATCAGGGTTAAGATCCTGTGACTTCACTATCTAGGGAAATTCTGGGTCAAGGGTCATATTATGTCATAACCTGTGATGTCATTACGGTCAAAGGGCGTGTGGTGTCACTTGCACTACCCTTTGCATTTTGGTGAATTGATGTCCATGTGTTAGCACCATCCATAAAGCATATTACATAAGCAAAATTGCTGCAAAACTGCAGAAACAGAAACCTCAGTATTTCCCAGGAGGGCAGGCTTTAGCGCTGTTAGCGCCGGTTGCAAGAATCTTTTTTGGCACCCCACAATAGCAACCTTCTCCAAGGATTCCCTCACTACCATCCTCCAACAGTGCCCCTCATCTCTTCCTAACCCTTCTCTCACATGCATTTTATTTGTTTTATAGTGCTACTCATACCAGTGTAGGGTATCTCAGCACTTTACAACACACATTATACAAAGACAATGAATCATACGTGTGTAAATCAATCTATAAGAAATTTTACATAAGACAATGAGGTTTTCAAGGTGTAGGAATCACATGTCATCCATAATAGTAGGCAGTATATTCTAAGAGTGTTTGCTCTGGAGAAGCACAGATTCAGGATTTAAAATTTACTGCAGTTGGCTTTACTAATAAGAATGTATTTCAACCCAAACGAACCCTTTTTAGCAGCATTATGATAATGAAAGACTGGGGAAAACAATAACATTCTAAACTATACCATGCAGTTTGCATGTAGCTCTTTGATGACATTTCATAGGTCACTGTGCTATATTAGGATTGTAATTTATGAGACTGTAAGTAACAAAATAATCTCTGTGACAAAAGCAATAACCCTCTGAGCTATCTACATGAAATATACTTCTGTGATCTGCATGATATACGTTCTTTGCAGTAGCCATGTTAACCTTCTGTGCTACTTTATGATGAGTTAAAACTGCAACTAGAGAAAATTCATCTGTTTCCAGCAGGAAAATTAATCACCAGAGTTATCTTAACATGTTTCTTGTTGCCTGAAAACTGCTGGACATGCAAGGAACTCCACAGCATGTGCTTTTAAACCCATAAGTTATTTCTAAACATGGCACCGGAGGTCAGCATCAGGTGACGCTGACTAGTTCACATCGCCCTGGAGACGGCAATGTTTCCCATCTGCAGCCTTCTGATCAATTTCAGCCCATTGGATCGCTCACTGATCAATACAATGGAAGAAACACTGGGGAAGATAGCTCAATATGCAAAGGCCTAGACTCTGAAATTTCCTCAGTCCCAACTTTAGGTCTGAACCCAACAACAAGTGTGTTATACCTGGCATCCTTGGCGTGGTTTCCCACTAACTTTATTCCTTCAGACCTCCTATTTTTTGCCTACTTCACTTTTGCTGGCCTAAAGACTCTGCACACGTTACCACTGCTAACCAGTGATAAAGTGCTTGTGCTGTTTCCCAAAAAGATGTTAACATTGGCTTATACCTAATTGGCATATTTAATTTACCTATAAGTCCCTCATAGCATGGCACTACATGTGCCCAGGGCCTGTAAATTTAATGCTACTAGTGGGCCTGCAGCTCTGATTGTGCCACCCACTTAAGTAGCCCTTTAAACATATCTCAGGCCTGCTATTGCAGAGCCTGTGTGTGCAGTTTAAACTGCCATTTCGACCTGGCAAAATAAACCCTTTTCCAGGCCCAAACCTTCCTTTTTAATACATATAAGTCACCCCTAGGGTAGGCCCTGGACAGTGCAGATGGCAGGGTGCAATGTATTTAGAAAGCAGGATATTTATGTTTAAGTTGTACATGTCCTGATAGTGAAAAACTCTTACATGTTCTTTTCACTACTGCAAGGACTATCTCTCCCACAGGATAACATTGGAGTAGCCTTATTACATTTTATAAGCGTAATGTCAAATGGGAAGTGATAACTGGTTAATGTTTGGTGTGTTTGGAATCCTAATTTAAAATCCTAACTTATAGTGAAGTCGGGTGTTAAAATACAATTCTGAAAATGCCACGTTTAGGAAGTTGGCATTTTCTTACCTTAGCAATTTGGTGCCTGCAGCCTGTCTCAGATCACACAATTGGGTGTAGTTGGTAGTTTGGCATTGTGTATTCCTCCAAGACAGCCACACACAACAGAAGCTTAGGTGTGACTGAATGGGCCATCACTGGCAGGATGAGAGGGAGGAGCAGGGCCCAGCCTCACTTACACCTGAATAGGCTGTGTCCTGTCTCCACACAAAGGACTGCATACCCCCCCTGTAGTGAGTCTGGAGCCAGGGCCAGGAAGGCAGGGCATCTGTGCACTTCAAAGGTGTGCCTTTAGAAGCTTCTCCCCACTTCAAAGGCACAACTGTGTATAAAAGAAGGACCACAGACACCACCACTTGAGTATGCTTCTGGACCTGTGGATACTCTGCCAGGAAGAATGACTGCTGTGCTGCTGAAAGAACTGCCACTCTGCTGGACTGCCCCTCTGAAAGAGCCCTGCTATGCTGACCTCCTTCCTGGGGAGGAAGAACTAGATATGCAACACATCTAGAACCCAGAACCCCAGAGTGATTCAAGGGGCTAGTCTGCTGGCCTCCTGATCTGAGTCTCAGAGGCATAAAATGCTCCCCAACAGCTCCTCGACCTGTCTTCAGTGAGTTCCTGTCCCCAAAGTGGTGCCCGTCAGGTCCTGGACCCTCGGTGTGGCTCAGTGGGCTCTTAAATCAAGCATGTGGGCTCTTTGCGACCGCAAACTGGTCTGTTTGCAACTGATCCGCACCGCTCGCACTGAAAATCAGCGCGAGCCGCCACAAGCCATCTTTTGCACAGCAGCATCAACAGCACACGGGGACCACTAAAGCGAACCTCTAGCCCACCCATCCCTGACGCCCGGCCTGCTCTTTGCCTTTGCATCATGCAGACCACCGCCTGCAATGCACTCCTTGCTCCCTGTGACCCTCTCCAGTGTGAACAGGACTCTTGGCCCAAAACTTGAAAAGATCAAACTTCAGCAGAACTAATCTGGGACTGTGTCTGACCTGCCCTCCATCGCGGTCAGCCTAAACTTTTGACTTTGACCCGGTCCACCACGACCAGAATGCAGCGGTTGGCGCTTTATGCTTTTAGGTGCTAAACTACCGTTTATTCTTTAAAATTTCATAACTCCAGTTCTACTGATTGAATTTTTGTCATTTTGTTCTCGTTTTATTTATTTAATTAAGCTCTATTTTTCAAACTTGGTGTGGGATCTTTTTGTGTGGTGTATTCACTGTTTTACAGTTTGATGTTGCACAAATACTTTACACATTGCCTCTAAGTTAAGCCTGACTGCTCTGTGCCAAGCTACCAGGGGGTTGAGCACAGGTTAATATGGGGTTTGATTGCGCCTTACTCTGACTACGATTGTGGTTGCTGCTTGCCCAGGGCTCACATCCCCAGTCAACCAGTAATGCAATTTCTAACAAAGTGATTCAGAAAACATCCGATGCTAAACTATTTACTCTTGACTTTAGCTGAACTCATCTCAGGACAAGGGTGATGACTGATGAATTTTGGACATACTTACTCAAAGGTTCGACTGAAATTTAACCTCCTCTCCCTGCCATCAGCAACTTTTTTTCATCACTCTTTTCAGCGCTCTGAAGTAAACAAAATAATATACGAAGCACTTTGAAAACTCATTAATAAGTAAATGAATACAACTTTAAATCATTCTGTAAGCATTTCTGCTTCATGAGGGAAAATAATTCTCATTGTCTTTTACACAACTTCCCCCAGAAGCACTCTCCATTCCATTAACATCCAAGAATGTGTACTTGTAGATTCTATAATTTGTGCTGCGGTTGTTCTTAAGCACATCTGTGTTTCAGTCAATCATAAAAATGCCCTTTGTGTTGTTTCGATCAGTGTGTACACCAGGGACATTCGGCATGAATTGCGGTCAAAGATGCGACTGTGGAGAGGCCTTGTGCGATGCAAAAACCGGCCGCTGTTTGTGTCCTGCTGGGAAAACTGGACTCTCTTGTGAAAACGGTAAGCACGATTCCGGTTTTCAAATACAAATAGTTTTGGCAGAATAAATTGCTCGACTAAAACTACTTGACATGTGTCTAACCACTTTTGTTATTATCCGCTGTGTTCTTTCACAGTAGTTTTAGATCATTTTCAGGTGCCACATAAGCGGAAGAGCTCCATTTTGAGATGATACGAGTAGAAAAACATAGAAGCATCGTTCTCATTCATTTCTTATAAACACCAAACTGATAAAATAAAAGAATTGTATATTTCTTAGTAATTTTAGGGATAACAAACTGCACTTTTTAATGTCAAGAGACCTGTTGCTTTCATCAGATGTAGGGAACAACATTTTTATGTTTCATATGGCATTGCTGATTCTAAATATTATACACCCTGTGCTAAAACTCTGAGTAGAAATATTATTGTATCTGTAAATTGATAGGTGGAAAAAAATGCAAATGGCATTTCAGGACTGGGAACAAAAGCAGTCCTGGCAAATTTTGTCACACTAGCCCCGAAACTGCACAGAGCAAACGCTGCCAGGAGGGCATGGAGGGTTTTCCCCCAAGAAATATTTGAGAGGAAACAGAACAATGGCGCATTTTACAGCCCATTTTCATCATATGCTCCTTTTCTCTTCACTCCTCCTTTCATCTGCTCTTTCATCGTTTCTCTCGCTATCTCTTGTCCTCCTTCCTCTAAATGTAGCATCCCTGACTTCATCTCTTAGACCTTTCTTCTGTTTCCTCCCTCACCCCCAATTGGAAGAAGATGTTTCACAGAAAGGTAAACTGTGGTTTGTGGGAGTGGGGTGAGTAAGTTTAGAAAAGGTTAAGTATTGCTGGAGATGGTTATTCAGAAGGAGAGTTTATGATTTGGAAGGAGGGGGTATGGTCAGTGGCATGACATCAGTCCCCGCAGCCCCTGAGGTGCGGCTGGGCCCCCAAGCTCCAGGGGGGCCACTCCGGCATGGCAGCGGGCCCCTGGCCTGAGAGCTCCTGATTGGGCCCATGGGGGGAGGGGCCCGATTCATGTACTTTGCAAGGGGGCCTGTTCAAGTTTCATTAGGCAACTGGGTATGGTTAATTTCCTAAAGTATAGGAGAGAGAAAGGTGGGGAGGTGTATTAGTCCAGAGTTTTTGATTCCCTGTACACCAATGATCCAAATCTAATAACACCACACATGCAGAGGACACACTAGCAGCCAATATAGAACACATTCTTGCTGGCAAACAAGATACAACCGAAGCACAACACAATTGACAAACGTCCACCATGTTGCCATTGTGGACAGGGAACTGACAACTTTAACACCCAAACTGTACAAAGTTATCTCTGCAAGACACCCAATTGCAAGCCATTTGCAGATAAAGTTGTGCACTGGGGGCCGTAGGAAACTCTGCAGCAATAGAAACTGCAAGCATAGAACTGCTGAGATAGTGAGGGGTAAAAGTGGTCCATTTCCTAATGAAGTCTTTCCTCTACTGTTCATTTTATCAAGTGACAATGCACAATAATCGGTGTATAAAGCACATACAACCGGGATACCAGGCCTCGGTGTGCACTATCTAAATTGAATTAATTTCGAACACCAATTATAAATTGGCCCTCTTGGCTGTCCAAGGCCTACCCCAGGGGTGACTTATCTTAAAAAGGAAGGTTTCGGCCTAGCAAAAAGTTTATTTTTGCCATATTAAAATGTCAGTTTAAAAACTGCACACACATGCTCTGTAGTGGCAGGCCTGAGACATGTTTAAATGGCTACTTAAGTGGGTGGCACAATAAGTGCTGCAGGCCCACTTGTAGCATTTAATTTACAGGCCCTGGGTACATGTAGTACCACTTTTCTAGGGACTTATTAATACATTACAAATATGCCAAGTTGGAAAAGCCAAATTTACCATGTTTTAAGGAATGAGCGCATGCACTTTAGCACTGGTGAGCCGTGGTAAAGTGTGCAGAGGCCTAAGGCCAGCAAAAACAAGATCAGCAAAAAAATGGAGGAGTAAGGCAAAACGTTTGCGGGAAGACCACCTTAAGGCTGACAAGTCTAACAAAAATCTACAGGAACAAATGCAAAATATCATGGGGTTGATCTGAAAATGTGACGGACAATCCAGCAAGCCAATGTCTGATAGAGGTTTGCACAAACAAGCCAGTGGCTGAAGGGGCTAACCGAGACTCTTCTCTGAATATTGTGTTGTATGTTGTATCTCGTGTGTTGTGGCGACATGAGATCTGGCAACAGTTAAAGCCGTCTGTAGCCAGAACTTTAAAAAACTAAGTAAAAAATACCTTTGCTCTCTTTGAAACCAGGTATCACAATGTCTGTGGTCCATCAATAAAGTGGGTAAATGCAAATTCAAACAGAGGGAAAATAGAATATGGCAGTAACATACTCTATATATAGTACGCAATAGCTGTCACTAAAAAGGAGGGCTGATTCACAAAAGCATTTATGAGCACAGGAAGTAGTACTACAAGAGTACTCTTTCACATATTGTTACATATTTTGTGAATCAAATGCAAAAGATCCAAAACCCTATCAGTAAAAATGCAAAGAGGACATAGGGGCCTATTACGATGGCGGGCGGAGGCACCACCGCAGTGCTGGCGGTGGCGGAAAATGACCTTTTCCGCACTCCATCGGCGGTCTTTGCGACCGCCGTATTATGATGGGCATCGATAGCCCATTTCCCGTCCGTTGCGGTGTTCCGGGTTCCGCCGAAAATCTCCGTCCGCACCGGTAGCGGACGGAGCCACAAGAGTGGTACCGCCGTGCGGAATGCGGTCAGTACTGCCGGTCAAATCACAATGCCTCATACAGCCCACCACACCGCTGCGGAGAATCCGGCCATTCGAGGATGGCGGTGGCAATACTGCGGACAGCTCCATGTGTTCCAGACCGCTGGGGAAACGGCGGTCTTTGGCCTTTCCGCAGCAATTCAGACCGCCGCGGACGGAATTTCAGCTTTTCCGGCGCTGAATCCTGGAATCCGACCGCCGCGGTAGGGAGTTTCTGGCGGTGCATCCTAATCTGGCTGGCAGTTTTGCCGCGGTACCTGCGGGCGGAAGTTTCTCGCTGGCACGGCGGTCGGAATGCTTTTCCGACCGCCATCGTAATCAGCCCCTTAGTTATTTTTAGGTGTACATACTGTGTCTGAACGTTTACTGATTAGTCTCATTTTATTTTATTTTCAGATGTTTCAAAGCCAATTGATGAAGGCATGTAAGAGTATATAAAAACATTTGACTGGAGTACTACTTCACTTTTTCGTAAATGCTTTTGTAGACCATAGCGCCTCGTCAGGGGGGACTGCGAGCAATTCCCGGCATCTTCCGCTCTTCTCCCCAGGAGGGGACTTCAGCGACCATCATCCTCAGTGCGCGGATGCGCTGAAAAGGAGCGCGCTGTCCTGCGGCGCACTGTAGACCATAGCGCCTCGTCAGGGGGGACTGCGAGCAATTCCCGGCATCTTCCGCTCTTCTCCCCAGGAGGGGACTTCAGCGACCATCATCCTCAGCGCGTGGACGCGCTGAAAAGGAGCGCGCTGTCCCGCGGCGCACTGTAGACCATAGCGCCTCGTCAGGGGGGACTGCGAGCAATTCCCAGCATCTTCCGCTCTTCTCCCCAGGAGGGGACTTCAGCGACCATCATCCTCAGCGCGCTGTCCCGCGGCGCACTGTAGACCATAGCGCCTCATCAGGGGGGACTGCGAGCAATTCCCGGCATCTTCCGCTCTTCTCCCCAGGAGGGGACTTCAGCGACCATCATCCTCAGCGCGCGGACGCGCTGAAAAGGAGCGCGCTGTCCCACGGTGCACTGTAGACCATAGCGCCTCGTCAGAGGGGACTGCGAGCAATTCCCGGCATCTTCCGATCTTCTCCCCAAGAGGGGACTTCAGCGACCATCATCCTCAGCGCGCGGACGCGCTGAAAAGGAGCGCGCTGTCCCGCGGCGCACTGTAGACCATAGCGCCTCGTCAGGGGGACTGCGAGCAATTCCCGGCATCTTCTGCTCTTCTCCCCAGGAGGGGACTTCAGCGACCATCATCCTCAGTGCGCGGACGCGCTGAAAAGGAGCGCGCTGTACCGCGGCGCGGGACGCGCGCGGGCGAAGCCCGGGCCAAGGGCGGGCCCGTCCATGCCCGTCGGAGCCCGGAGGAGGCTGAGCTGGGCCAACTCTCTGATATTTGTGCTCCGGACCGTTTGAGATTGAAAGGTATTGCTGCTATTGTACGTTTGTTTACAGTCTAACAAACTTCATTTCGGGTATTTAGTTCTTACTTTATACTTGATACATTGACTGGGAGTGACATCCCTGAGGGATCTGGCTATTAGAAGCGAATCATGAGTAAAAGGAAGGGAAGTAAAGAAAAACATTTGGGTGGGCCAATTGGGACTTTGGATGCCTTTCTGACGAGGGCTGAATCGGTCCTTGTCCACGAAATTGAACTAACTCAGAGGAGGCTCTCTTTGGACTCTCTCATTGCACATAAACGTTCTTCGCTAGGAAGAACAACGATCGCTGATCCCCAAGACTCTTTGGATGCCCTAGTAACAGTGACAGTGCCGGTGCAGCCTGATAGCGGGTCGGGCATTCCTAAACCTGTGGGTCAGCCCACGTTAACCGATGATACGACAGGTCTCCAGACTGCGTTCCAGGGGCAGACTATACCAATATCCCCACAGAATAGTAATTTCGTACCCTCCATTGTAAAGAAAAGAGGAGGAGGGCCATTAAAGCAACGAATTACGAAAAGGACTCGTATGGAGAAATATGCGGGGGTTCTTGTCTATCTCCCCCAAAACGATGCGAGTTACAAGGTCTAAGTTCATGGCTAAGGCTCCTAATATGCAACTTAACCAGCAAACACCTGTGGTAAATGACTCTGCCCATGATTTTGCCTTTTTAAACAAAATCGAATTAATGGTTTCTACACTTTTAACTCCTTTAATGTGCAAAATTATCTCTAATTGAGGAAAAGCTAAACTGCATGGAGGCAATGTTTTTATCAAGACAAAATCTGTTAAGGGCTAATCAGCTAAATGAGGAAGTAAGATTGACCTCAGGTGCGGCTCCTCATGTGCTGGTGGATAATATGGGTAGTGATGCCCCTCAGAATTTGGTAGGGGCGCCTGCCCAGTTGGTGGCACCCAAAGAGAGTGTCACTCTGATACATGATGATTCCCAAGCGAATTTGAGTGATTCGAATGATCGGTTCTATTCTTTGCAAAGTAGTCATGCAAATATATACCACCCCCTATCTCATTTAAGAAGTACACGCAACGCTTCCCGGCCATTAGTGGATACTTCCCAGCCTACCCCCTCGCTAAATACAGTGATTACAGAAAAGGGAATTTCAACTACCTGTGGGAGGGGGCTGTTCATCATTCTTCTGAGGCGTGAATGCTAGAGACAGGATAGATCTTCCGCCAGCAGCTTGCCCATATGTGAATGTTTTGGCTAATGTACCAGCACTAAAGGTAAAGCAAATGGAATCGACTGAACAGCTGATCTATAAAGCCCAGTACTGGCTTACTAATCGTACAGGTGATAACTATAACATATATAGAAATGTGATCATGGCCAGTAAAGTTAACTGGATAGGTAAGGCCCCCAAAACTTTTAAAGGGGATTGTATTATTATTAATTTTGACAACCATAATGTGGTGGGGCAGTTATTATCTGTGCTGCCAAGTCTTCCTTCACCCCACTCAGAAATTTGTGCACTTCCACTTGTTTTTTTTTATAAACCGCACAACTTTTTAGAGGCTTCGTCAACAAGAGGAAATGTGAGTAATAGACTTGGGTATTCTGCTTCTAACTTGGGTGCTCCCTCGACAGTTTTACCCCTCTCTCTTAGTAACCGTTTTTCCGCATTGGACGGTATGCAAGATTGTGATTGACTAGCTGGGCAGACCTTATCACATATAGAATCAGCTGATTTAGTCTTGGAAACTATATCACCTGTAGTTTCTATCTTAACTGTGGACGCCCATATACATCCAAAAACGAAGGTATCTGGTTTGACCCTGCCTCAGACTATGCCTTATATAGATTGTTCTACGTCTTCCGTTTCAGTGATGTCGTGGAACATCGCCGGGTTTAACCAAAAGAAAGCAAACAATGAGTGGCTTTCCCTTATAACATCTAAGGATATAGTGTGTCTACAGGAAACCTGGGAAGTCAATTCAATACATCTTAATGGCTACTATTCATATCATACGCCAGCAAAACCTTCTGTATCGGGCCGCGCTAAGGGAGGTTTGTTAACCTTACTTTCTAATACCTTCCCATTAAAAGTAAAGCTATTTTTAAACACATCATCATTCTATCACATTATAGTTTTGGAGCAGGGTGCTGATAAATATTGGCTACTTGTGAATTTCTACAATAATAATTTTGGCAATAATCAGGTTGCGGTATTGGTACCGCTAGAAAGGGATATTGCTAATTTAGAGAAAACACTTAGTAAACCCTGTGACATAATCTGGCTTGGAGACTATAATGCTCATCCCTGTGATAAAGTAGATACACCGGCATGCGGGATGTTAGACGATGATGGGGATTGTGTTTTACATTTTGACCATACTGATTATGGTTCTGGGCTAAATAGGCTACTCATCACTAGGAACCTTGTGTTTTTAAATACTATTGATACCTCAACTGGGCATTTAGACTGTACCTTTGTTAGTCGTACTTTCTCTTCTACACTTGACTATATTCTGGTCTCTAATTCAATAAGGAAATACTTTTCCCCACTACAGATTAATTTTTAAGTCTTTAGTGACCACGCTGCGATCACCTTTTTTATCCCTTCCTTAAAGAAAGGGGAATGTCGTTTAAACCTCCCCATAGTACCAGTGATTGGAAGGGTAAATGGGATCGTCTTGAAATGGGAGAAAGTTGACCCAGAGAAACTTTTGGTCAAAATAGTTAGTAAGTGTGCCTCAGAGATAAGGCTATGTCTAGATCCCTCAATCACTGATGGAATGGTCAATGCTTTTGAACTGATATTGAGGGAAGTTAAGTCTAATCTCATGCGCTCCACACGTAATAGATCCCCTAAGATTTGTACTTGGTTTGATGAAGATTGCCGAACTGCACTTGGAAATCTACATGCGGCCCTTAAAGTAAAACCACGTAATCAACATTTGATTACATCTCTACGGCAGGTCTATAAGAAAGCCAGAAGGGTAAGGCAAAGCGTTCTAAAAGAAGAATGGTGGGACAGCCTACAAAAAGCTGTTCTAACAAAAAGCTCACAGGAATTTTGGTCCGTAATAAATGCACCCTTTTAAAAGACGAATTAACCACGTCTTTAGATAGCCATGTTCCTGAGGAGGGTTAGGTCACACATTTTGAAGGCCTGTTTGGGGTCTTGGAGGAGGTATTTATTCAGCCTCCGCTTCCAAGTTCTGATAATGTAGGAATAGGTATTTGGTTTACAGTAGATGAAACTAAACACGCTCTCAGTCAATGTAAACGTGGGAAGGCACCAGGGCCGGATGGTGTCCCGATCGACCTTTTTTTAGATAACCAAGACCTTTGGGCTCTGCTTTTAACTAATGTTTTTAACAATATTTCTCAAATTGGAGCACCCCAGTCGTGGAAAACGACTGTAATTGTCCCAATTTATAAAAAGGGAGATAGGACATTGCCAATCAATTACAGGCCGATATCTTTGATAGATTCCACAGCAAAATTAATGGGACGGCTCCTTTTAAATAGACTCGAGGTCTGGGCAATGGAGAAGAATATTATTATCCCTACCCAATATGGTTTTAGGAAAGGGAAAGGAACGGTGGACCAGTGCCTGAACTTGAACTTGATAATAGCAAAATACACGGCTGCGAAAAATGGCCACTTGTACCTCGCCTTCATGGATCTGTCCGCAGCCTTTGACTGCGTGGCACAGCATAAGCTGTGGCAGATCATGGAGGCAATGGGGGTGGAAAGCCAGATCATACGTATTATCCAGGATCTGTATAGTGGGGCCTCAGCTTCTGTTCGTTTTGGGAAAAATGGTGAGTGTACGAGACATTTTAAAATTGCAAGAGGTGTACGCCAGGGGTGCGTTCTTGCCCCCTTTTTATTTTCACTGTATACCAATGCTGTCGAATCTGCCCTAATTGGTACTACGCCAGATGTCCCTTACATTAAGTCTATGCAGGTACCACTATTGCTCTATGCGGATGACGCAGTGATTTTAGCTCGTACTGGTAATGCACTGCGTCGGATAGTAAGGGAGTATATTAAATTTATGAACGATCTGGATATGAGAATTAATTTTTCCAAGTCTTTTGTGTTAGTGGCAGGTGCCAAACAGAGGAAACAGCCCAATATTCATATTGAAGGGGTAAGATGGAAGTGGTAGACTCTTTTTAATTATTTGGGGATTATGTTTAATGGACAATGTAATTGGAAATGCATGATTGAAAATAGGTGTCTGCAGATGGAGAAGACTATTGGGGCCCTTAGTAAATTTGTAAAAAGATTGGATCGAAACCGATTGAAACTATAAAGAAAATCTACCAGGCTAAAAGTGTATCTGCTGCAACGTATGGAGCAGCAGTGTGGGGTATTGCAGATTGTTCGAAACTACAAATGATTGAGGATACTTTTTGAAGAAGTTAGTCTCCTTACCCAAATCTTGTTCTAATTTTATTTGTCACACTGAATTAGATGTCCCTTATATCTGTGACAAAATCTCTATCTCACCTGTCTTAATGTGGCATTCGATTTGGCGTAAGGAAACTCTTGCACTGACTAGAGATATAATAAATGATGTCCAGAAGTTAGATGGGGCTAGTAGGATTAGTTGAATATGTTATGTAGAATCCACACTTAAGGCAGTTGGGTTACATGAATTGTATACTAACCCTGTGTCATGTTGTTCTGTCTCAAAGAAAGAGCTAAAATACCAATTACTGTCTAGATTACAAGTAAGGAGGCAGAACGCTAATCTTAGGCTGACAACTGTTAGAATATTTTCTGCTATCCAAAGTATTACGTCACTGGATCCTAATACAACCTATTTGTCATTTGTCACTAACCAGCAACATAGATTTATATTAGTGAGATTTCGGTTAAATTATATGCCTCTGATGTTAGGTTTTCCTTCAAAAACTTATGCACTTTCTGAATTGCCTCTTTGCATATGTGATGATTTATCCATTCAGAATAATCTTCACTTTTTATTTTTTTGTAAATTTTATCAGGAACAAAGAAAAAGGTTTATTATCCCTCTTATACGTAAAATGAATTTTAGACAGTGTTGTGTGGCCCTTTTTACTTACAGCTATTGTCTGACCCTTTTACATGTTTTTCACTGGCGTCCTTTTTCTTGTCGGCATTGAAGAGGAGAAGATTAACTTTTTAATCTGTCATTTGATACACTTACTCAAGGATGGATTTATGCATAAGATTATGAGATCAACTGGTTTTTATATCATTGGGTTTGTTATGTAAAATTGTAATTATATGATTGTGCTATGATGTAATTGTTTTTAGTATACTTTTTATGCCACCATTTTGGTAGGCGAAATAAAGTTATTTTGACTTGACTTGCTTTTGTTCATTTGCCCTGCTGTTTTTTAATTCTACTTTCCCTGCACATTGTATTTTGTAATGAGGGAAATACTCTAGCCATAGCAGTCTTTCTTTCTGTAATTATTTTGTAAATTTTAGGTTGATCAATTATTTGAGTAATTGATCCTTAAGTTTATTTGTACAGAGCACTTATTCAACAGAGTTCTCATTCTGCTTGAGTTTAGTGTCATTTTGCCATTATGTTTTACCTTAGGGGTTTTATTTTATCTTCTGGAATTTTAGCAAGATTCTCTTCTTCCATCTTTAAATCATATAAAATCACCAATGTTAAATCACTGGAGAACCCTGTTTTATGCTTGATCTATCAAACAGTTTATAGCAAACAATTGGTTTTTGTTTTCTCTGTGTTTTACCATCCAGCATTTGTCTTTTCATTTTGTCACTATATCCTGGAAAATCTTAAAGGAATTTCCCATTACCTGTGATCCTACTTCCGTTAAAGGAGAAAGCTAGGCATAGGGGCCGATTCCGATCTCGGCCGGTAGGGCTCCGAATAGGATTCGGCTTTACCGGATCCGATTCGGAGCCCTTTTTCCCGACCGAATCGTACGCGGGTCCGGCCGGCGAGTACGATGCGAGTCGCCGACCGACTCGTCCGGGCGACCCGACCGCTCCGACCGACTCGTACCCGGATCGTACCGCTCCGACCGACTTGCTCGGACCCGGTCGCACCGCGCAATGGAGCGTTTTCCGGCCGGGTAAGTACGATGCGCACCTCGACCGCTCCGACCGACTCGCGCCGTCCGACTCGAACTTCGCTGTCGGAGCCGTACTTTGGGGGTCCGTGTCGGACCCCTGTACGCGTACCCGTGCGAGGCGCACACAGGGGGACCCATGGGTCCCCCTACCTGTGCGTGTACGCTGCTGAGCGCTTAGCGGCGTACTCGCTGTAGGAGCGCCCTTGTCCGCCTCGCACCCATTGAGGCAATGGGAGCCCGCGTACGCGTTATGCGACCGGCTCCCAATGAGTTCAATGGAGTCCGACCGACTCGTGTCCGGTGGCATACGAATGCATCGGACTCGTTCGGTCGGACTGCACGGGTCCGATTCGGTCGGAAATCTCTCCGGGTCCGGCTCGGTCGGAGAGATTTCCGGCCCGAATCGGAATCGGCCCCATAGTGTTTATGATTGTTAATTAAGGGTTTAGTTGTTATTTCTATGTGTAGACTTCTCGTGATACTACAAAAGTATAATTGCCATATTCTAAACATCTTCCTTTTAAACCCATGGAAATATCCATTGAAATGTATGCAATATACAGAGAATGTAAACCATAATGAGTGCATCAAAGCAGAGCATATGTCCTATGTGTCACCTCTTCAGCTTTATTTTTGAAACTCAGATAGGTATTACTGTACTAAAATAAATAAAATATCCTTTTTATTTTTTGTTAGATTGTAATGACGGTATGTGGGGGATAGGTTGCCAGTTCACTTGTAAGCCATGTGACAATGGAGTGAAGTGTAATAAGGAAACTGGAAACTGCGATTGTCCTGATGGATTCTTTGGAAAATCCTGTAATTTACGTAAGATCTCAAATTGATTGCAATTTTAAAAAATAAGTAAATGATTGATAAAATATATTCATCAATGTTGTCTATGTTTTAAAAAGATAGTTGAGGTCATTTTTGTTCTTCATATTTAAGTCTTGTGCGCTATTCAGAAAGCCATTGAGAGTTTCCACCTAAGGGAGACATAGTTGTTTCTCTAACAAATTTCTTTCTCTAAGCCTGACGGAGAAGGCTGAGACTGCAGACAAGAGTATTATCAGATTCACACTACATTTCAGAGTAGGCTCAGCTTAATATATTGTCCTGAGACCATCCCAAAGGCTAAGTCTACACTCAGGGAAATTGAGCAATAAACAAACAAGGCTGCACTGATATACTCAGCTAAGAAGGACACAGTAAAAGCCAATTATGTCTAAGACAAATGATGGAAAGATGCACTGATTGCTAAACATAGATAAAGAGAAGAGATTCAATCAAAATAAAAGGGCAAAAAGCAGCTCTTCGGAAGGTCCTTTTTCTGGCAAGACAAAAGTGATAGCATGCAAATTACACAAAGAAGCTACTCAAGTGTATCTTCGATGTTAGGACCATCAAAAAATGGCAAGAGTTAATGCCTTAATTCCAAGACATTCACTGGCCAGGAATCTTCAAGCCTTGGAATGTGTGCAGTCATGCTTGAGACCCCTGCATCAGCTAGAACGAAGGCGTCTGTTCACTCTTGTCAATCAAATCTTGCAACAAGAAATGTGAAGGAGGCAGCAGTGATGACTGCTGTGTCCAAATGTCGTGATGGAAACTCGCATGGAGTGAGACCAGCATAACTACCCAAAGAATGACCTCCCTGACGCAGAGCCACATGAGCAAAATAGCAGAAGGTTCCATAGTTATCAGAGAGGAAGACCAAAACTTTAGCAAAAAGAGTGCACCACCAGCTCGGAGTGATTTAGCGTCATGCTGGCACAAAGAGCAACGCACCGAAATTGTGGGAGGAGGCCCTATTCTGCGAAGGACCACACTTAACGATAATTCAACAAGATCATATTTCTGAATGCAGTGTCCCCATGGCCATTCACACAGACAATACATTCAGCTAATGATCACTAAGGTACCTGGTACAATCAACTCCAAGCTCTCCCACCCTTTCACTATTCCTTTGATGATAGTCTTTAACTCCACTTTCTTACACTTTCTTAATGTATCATAGCATGATTTGTGGTTTGTTGAAGGATAGTTTCGTTCAGTTCGTTTTTTATGCTTCTTTTATATACAAAAGGCATCTACTGTTAGTATGCGAATACAAATTTTAGATCGACTAATAGATTTGCCTATTAATGACATAACCCCCATAGGAATCGAAATTTAGGCTGTAGAGGGAAAGGTCCATCTGTTGATATCAGCTATGATTGAGGAGTCCCACTGGCAGAAACAGAAGGACTCACAAAGGCAAACCTGTGTTTCCCTAAAGGTATCCATGACACACCATTCGTAGCTTGCCTTAGTTATCAAGGCAAACCTCAATAGAACTGTGTGTGATGCACTGTGTGTCACAAACCAACCACACAAAAAAAAGAAATATATTCCTTGAATTGCTAACGCAGGTTTAGTAAAACAGGTAAACATGTAGAGTAAAAAATAAATTGAACAAGGCTAAGGGGGTTCTATATTATTAAAAAAAACTAATTATTCTTTATGGAACACTAGTAAAACATTATAAAATCCACTTGTGGAATGCTGTCTCAAGCAAAGCTCAGTAGGAAATGCATACAATCAGATATTTGTTGATTGGATCAGTAGAAGCTTTTCTAGAAGTCGATTTAACACATTGAGTGAAGCCTGTTATCAGGAACAGACTCGGAACCCAAAGCAGCCCTGGCAATATTTTAGTCCCAGCCCCTGAAGAACAACTGCCTGGCCCCCCGGAGGCTGGAAATCCTTGCCTGCTGCTTTTGTTACTAAGGGCTGATATTGCAGCACCACTGCAAAACCAGCCCCCACCACTGCAAAACCAGCCCCCACCCTTCCAGCCTCCCGGGGCAATGCCCGATACAGCCAGTCCTGCTCTGGCTGTTATCTTTATCCGATGAATTGGAACTGTTAGGTTAATAGTCTGTTGACAAAGTAAATTCAGTTTACAGAGATGAAAAACATAAAGTGAGACAAGGCGGTTTTTGTAATGAGGGTCTGCCTTTTGTGGAAGGATGCTCCTGCATCATATTAGTCTTCTGAATTCACGGAAGGGTGGTACTTTTTTTCACAATAAATGGTTTGATCGAAATTCCGAAATCACTATTGATGATTTGTTTCAAAGCATATAGAGAGTAACACTCTATCTGAGATATGCACATAAAGACGCGATTGCCTAAATCCAACGTGAAGTCTGCTAAAGAACCTTTTAAGACTGTGGGGTCGATTCCGATTCGGGCCGGAAAAAGCACCGACCGACTCGGATCCGGAAAAAATACCGACCGACACGTACCAGTGGCGCCCGACACGCCAAGTACGATGCAAGCCGCGATAAATCCGACCGACACGTCAGGAAACCAAGCCGACCCGACCGAGCCGCTCGGAAAATAGCAATCCGGCCGGAAAAACACGCGAATCCAACCGACCGACACGCACCGGAACAAATCCGACCGAATCGTACCCGCCAACTCCAACCCGCAAAGTACGATGCAAGGCGCGAAAAAACACGACCGAGTCGGACGGAGGACAAGCCGTGCGACCGACACGCATACAAAACCGAGCCGAAGCAACACAATACACCGCGACCGCCAGCGTACGCAGCATACAAAACTGCACAAACACAGCGTGGAGCGAAAGCGGAAAACACCGTACGAGACCAATGCAGGGTCCGACTCGGTCACAAGAACGTTTCCAACATACACAAACAGCACAAAGGAAAAATCAACCAAAAAAGGCCAAACAAGCAATTACCAAGCCAATAAACACTGGGGGGTGGGGACAGAGAACAAAGACACACCCACAACTCCACCTATATAAAGGACACAAATCACTACCATGAGCCTTTGCAAATGCCATTTCACTGCCAGCACCCAGAGAAAGCAACCACACACCCACAGCTCATCCCTCACACAAGCCACACACCATCAGCACACCAACAAATACCTACCTCACATACACCCAGCAAAACACACACTCACACACCCTCACCTGCACACCAACACACACATCACTCACCATCACCACCCATCACCATGCCCCCAAGAAGAATCCCAAGTTCCTAGATTGTGAATTGGAAGTCCTGGTAGACGAGATCCTCAGGGTGGAGCCACAGCTGTTTGGCACTCTGGTCCAACAGACCCCCATGTCGCAGAAAACCAAGATGTGGGAGAGGATCATCAACAGGGTGAACGCCCAATCACCATGTCGGCGCACAAAGACGGACATCCAGAACAGGTGGTATGACGTGCGCAGGAGAGTACGGGACCTGCTGAAGATAGACTACATCAACAGCCAACATACCGGCAGTGGCCCTCCTGCCAAGCCAATATACCTCAGGCCCTGGGAGGAGAAGGTGCGGGCCATCCTTCCGCCAGTGAGCGTATATGGACTAGAGAACATCCCAGAGCCTGGTGAGTACACAACAAATGTACACAATAAACTGCCACAAAACACACACATCACTGTCAAGGGAGAGTCAAACCATGCACACATAGCAATTACACAGCAACTAGAACAGAATCATCCCAAAATGTGTATGTCAGTCAGATAAACACAACACATGCCATCAAAAAAGTCACATCCAACTGTGCCAACACATGTACAAACACAACCACAACTACAGCTAGGCAGTGGCACAAATAGAACTAACACACACATCCACACATGTAGCCACCACAACAACACCAACACACAGTGAAGACCACTCAAAGGAAGGAATTCTGTGTATGCTGGCCAAGTCAGTGTAGCCAATAGCATCATGGGAGTCGCAGTCACACATATTGCCCCCCC
>CAWUFW010024566.1:0-58280 GCA_963921515.1 Calotriton arnoldi | reverse complement strand
AGCCGGAGGCAGCGCTTCGCTGAACCATCAGCCGAGCCGGGCTCCCCAGGTGTAGCATTGTTCGTATCGAGCCGGTCCGCCACCATAGGCCACCAGCCGCGGCCTTGCGTCATTCAAATCCGGGCTTTAGGTCACCGCCGTGCCCCTTCCTTCACTGCGGCAGGCCCCGGCTGGAGTCGTCCCCCAGGCCCCGTGGTGATGCAGCTGGTGCTGCGCTTCAGGGGGGCCGCCGACGCCGGATTTTGCAGCCGCGGGCTTGCAGAGGACCTCCGATGCACCCCCAGCACACGGGAATCGGATAAGGTTGACGGATAGATGGGAGAAACGAAGTTTTAGCGGAGCTCCCTTACATCGCGTCCATCATGCTCCGTGACGTAGCCACGCCCCTATCGCATGCTTCTTGAGACATGAGCAAGCTAGACATTTACTAACTGCAGCACGCTCGCAAGGTTCATACTCATTTAATGGTCACGTCATCCACATGGCCGCAGATTTCTCTAAAGAGACCAATGAGAGACGCAAAGCATTCCTCGCCATTAGGCCTCAGTTACGACTGATGGACATCAAATATGGTCTATTTGAACCAGCTCGCTTTCGTATTACTAAAAATGGAGATTCGAGAGATTTCTATGATCTAGTGGACTTGCAACAATTCCTAGATCAGATGAAAACAGAAGACATGGATACGCTAGACACCTCAATTAATCAAATTCATGCGAGCTCGAGTTCTTCACAGCAATCACTTGATAACAGAAGGCGTAATTTTAGCAACCCTTGTCATAGAGGAAGAGAGCTGGAAAGATCTGTTCGTACCCAAGATGACAAATCTTCAGCGTTGCACACTGCCTCTGCTTTTGCACAAGAACAACACAGAGATAAATCCCGTTCTCCCCTTAAACCTGCCTCAGATGAAGACTGATAACAGTAATATGTCAAGATTTAGCTGATGACAACCATTCATATTATTTGATTTAAAATAAGATGAATAATGTATTTACTATTTACATTTCTATCATAAGAGTAAGGCTGATTAGCCAGTGTCAAGCTATACGATGTAAACTGAAAATCTATTCAAATTTTACGTCATTGAATGTTATTCTCTTTTCATATATTACATTATTCTATATAAAAATATACTGTTTTACTAGGATGTTATATTATGATATAATATATAATAATATTTAATCCAATCTTTAATCCTTTATCTATTCTACTTAGCATATTTATTATACTATATCAACTAATTCCTAAACTATGTGCATTTATACATGATAATTAATGATTTCATATTTAATATATAATATATTTGTTGAATTTCCCGGGATGTCAATTCCATCATACTTCAATGAATTACTCATTTTATATTATATATGTACTTATACTATATAACTCCAAATAGATTTAATGTGCTATTATAACTTATGCTATAGTATGATACGTATATTCTCTAGGAATAGCCGTACTTAGTATCCTTTCGTCGAGGCTCCTCTCCGCGGTGGTGCTCTGGGAGAAACAGACCCGCGGTTAACAGTTTAACATTTTTTGGTGCTTATATCATTATATATCAATTTACATATTCTACTCGCTTCCTTTCTCTTAATTTTACTATATTTACAAATGTCTTATTCTACCATTTTACGTTTTCCTTGTGCAATTAATTATCTATATCTCTGTTAAAAACCAGGGGTTCCCTTTCCTATTCTCTATCCTTCCCCTTCACACCTATTTTATTGTTTCAGGTCACCCTTCTGATTGTTAAAAATGTTATAAGTCTGTTTTTAAAACCTACTCAAACTCATTGATATTCCATAGGCATGTCCAACACGACCAACAAACACCCTCTTTCTGTACTAACATGGAATGTACATGGGCTTACTCATTACATCAAAAGGAAAAAAGTACTGTCATATCTCCAATCCAAGAAGGTGGATATGGCATTACTGCAAGAGACACATTTGGACACATTGGAATCAGAAAAACTATGTAGAGACTGGGTAGGCAAAATAATTCACAGTAGTGTGCAGAAAGGTGAACCTACAAACACAGGACCCACCCGCAAATGTGGAGTAGCCATTCTCATCCGCAAATCTCTCCAAGTCACCATATTAAAAACATGGACAGATCCTGATGGTCGCTATGTATTTGCCAAGCTACGTATAAGAGATACCCATATTTGCGTAGGTTCTGTTTATGCTCCGACAGGAACAAAAAAATCATTCATCCTTCATCTAAACCGCTTACTAACAGAGATAGGTGCATCACAGTATCTCATAGGTGGTGATTGAAACATTGTGAGAGACCCAATTCTAGATAAAACAGGCCCCCTAGACAAAAACAATGCTGCCGATAGGGTATTAATGGCTAACATATTAGCAAATAATGGATTAATCGATCATTGGCGTCTTTCACATCCATCAGACACTGAGTACACATTCTCTTCTCCAACACATGGTACCCTATCTCGTTTGGACTAATTTTTAGTATCCCAAAGGTTGACCCAGTCGATACAAGAATCTTGTATTCTGGAAGCAGCATTATCTGATCACTCCCGGTTTTCTTAGCTATAGAAGTCGGCATCCCTAGACCAGGACGCAAACCCTGGCGCATGAACATACAGCGACATAAGTCTCCTGAGGGTAAATCTCAATTACAAACTTATTTTCAAGATTACATCTCCACAAACCAGGGCTCGGTGACTTCAGGTAAAGTAAAGGCAAAAAGGCGGTTTCTACACAGGAGGTAAATGGCGCACGCTTAATAACGCCCAGTATTTTATATGGCTATCTCTGCGGTGCACAAGGTGGGGGAAAGAAACCACAAAACCCCTTGAAAAGTGGACCAAGGTCCCTATACAACACACATTGCCTATGCACACGCTATAATATTCATTTGATGGTTCAAGTGAGTACACATATATGAAAAAGCGAAAAAACTTTTATGTGTTATTTATTAGAACATCAAGACGAGGTCCAGCCAACACGTGTTTTGTCCAAAGGGAAAATAACCCTGGACTTCTTCAGGGCTGATATGACAAAAGAAAATTCTGAGACCTAGAAGCCGGTGAAAATTCAAACCGGCCGATACTGCAAGATGTAGTCTTTATACGTGAGACCAGGTAAATCTAAAAGCCGATTAAAATCCAGACCGGTAGGTCAGATGACACACTCCAATACTTGTTATAAGGTATTGGCACCAAATCTTGAAGCGAGTACGCTACAGTCCTGATACAAAAAACTCCCGGGAGCGCGTAGAAACCGGATATACCTATACCTGGTCTCACGTATAAAGACTACATCTTGCAGTATCGGCCGGTTTGAATTTTCACCGGCTTCTAGGTCTCAGAATTTTCTTTTGTCATATCAGCCCTGAAGAAGTCCAGGGTTATTTTCCCTTTGGACGAAACACGTGTTGGCTGGACCTCGTCTTGATGTTCTAATAAATAACACATAAAAGTTTTTTTGCTTTTTCATATATGTGTACTCACTTGAACCATCTTCAGGTAAAGTGATGTGGGCTGCGGCTAATGCTACTATTAGAGGTCAATTAATGTGCGAGGCGGCATTGGCTAACAAACGGAATGCTGCATGTCAAAAAGAACTAGAGCAGAACATAATATCATATACCCACCAGTATACCATAGAACCAACACTACAAAATCGTAAATCTTTAGAACAAGCTCGAATGGCGCTAAATTTGCTCTTCTCCTCTAAGGCAGAATTTGCCCTCAAAGAATGAAAACAAGGCATTACGAACAAGGAGAAAAGGCAGGCAGATTATTAGCAGCACAATTAAGGCAAAGGGAAGCATCCATGGCCATTTCAGCTATTAAATCATCTCAAGGTAATATTCTCACTAGGCCACAGGACATAGTAAATGAATTAGCTTCTTTTTATACATCTCTCTACACACCTGAGGCGCAAATAGACACTGAAGGACTGACTAGCTTCTTTTCAAAGGTAGATCTCCCTTGTCTTTCCGATGAAGGAAGGGCCCTTCTTGAGGGAGAGATTAACAGGGATGAAATTGCGCAAGCGATATCTAACTTACCATACCATAAAGCCCCTGGAGAAGATGGTTTTCCAGCTGAATTCTTTCGTTGGACTGGGCATAATGTGATTGATTCTTTACATGCTGCTTTCCAGGAGGCTGAACGAGATAATTCCTTAGGTCCCCTCTCTAACAAAGCAATAATTGCAGTACTCCCTAAACCTGGAAAGGATCCTTTAATTTGTGCCAGTTATCGTCTTATCTCACTTCTGAATTGCGATATCAAAATATTTGCCAGTATTCTAGCGTCTCGTCTTAAGAAGGTGTTACCTTCCTTGATTCATTCAACCCAAGTGGGATTTTTTTCCAGGACGTTCCTCTAGGTATCATTTACGTACACTAGCACATACCCTATGGTATGCTAAAAACCTCCCACAAGACGCACTAGCCTTATCACTAAATGCTGAAAAGGCCTTTGACCGCATAGAGTGGGAATATCTTTTCAAAGTGCTGGAACGCTTCGGACTTGGGAACCAGTTTATTCAAAAAGTGCGACTCTTATATGATAATCCTTCTGCACAAGTAAATTGTCGAGGCTTTCTATCAGAACCATTTCCAATCCGAAGAGGAACTTGTCAGGGATGTCCTTTATCCCCACTTCTTTTTCTCTTAGCAATGGAACCCTTAGCAGCCACTATTCATCAATTGGATATAGTCACTGGTATACACCTCCCCACAGGCGAATCCAAACTTTATTTATACGCTGATGACATATTACTTACTCTAACAAACCTCTCCAGCTCACTGCCATCTTTACTTCAAATCATAAATTGCTTTTCCTCATTCTCAGGTTATAAAATAAACTGGGACAAAAGTGAAGCTTTACCTATCTCTGATGGAACCACAAAAGTGGCTATACTTGGCTTCCCTTTTCATTTGCAGCCCTCATGTCTTAAGTACTTAGGTATTCTAGTAAATAAAGGTATGGAACGTATGATTACAGATAACCTGAACCCATTGATCGTCCAAATGCAGCATGACTTTGATAAATGGAAAATTCTAAATCTTTCTATGTGGGGTAGAGTTCAAGCTATTAAAATGGTTACGCTCCCACGTTTTTTATATGCCTTAGGTATGCTTCCTCTTCACATTCCCTTATCTACATTGAGACTTATAGACTCCAAAATAAAAACCTTTATATGGGGTTCGGCAAAACCTCGTTTAGCTGTGGCAAAATTAAAGGCTCACCACTCTTATGGGGGAATGAGTCTTCCATCAATTGAACATTATAATTTAGCATTACAGATCTTTCAATTATCATATATGTTACCGGGAATTTCTGATGTTCCACAATGGGTCCATTTAGAACGACATCTTTTATCTTCGGATTCCAGCATTTCCGCATTTTATGGTACTAAAATTAGACGTCAAAACCTAAAAACCCAATTTTATCAGCTATGTTCAAATCTTGGCAACGAGCACACCGATTGCTAGCTCTAAATCCAGACATTCATGAAAAGGCACCTATATGGAACAATACCAATGTTCATATTAATAAGAAAGTATTATTTTGGCCATTATGGAAAGCAGCAGGTATTCAAACATTAGATCCAATTTTTCATAACGTTGATTTTAAATCATTCACACAACTAAGAGAAGAATTCGGTCTCCCAACACATCAATCCCTGAAATATATCCAGCTTAAACAATGTTTGAAAAAAACAATTCGATTTATCTTCTCCGGTACTTCAAAATTCACAAATAGTATCATATCTAAATATCTCGGGCAAATATAAAGGAGTAATATCTGGTCTGGAGTTTTTACAGCGCACCTTTATTCTCAACCCTTAGCACAGGCACTACAATCCAAATGGCAGACCCGACTTTCAATATCTTACACTACTGGGGAATGGGAGGAAATGATGGAGAATTTAGACAAAGGAACTCGTGAACCTAGACTTAAATTTTGTCTCTTCAAAATCCTTCATGACTGGCATTGGTCTCCTGCAAGATTACAGAAGGCTGGTTTACTCTCACATGCCAATTGCTGGAGATGCTCTAACACCAATTGTGATTCAACACACATTATATGCGATTGCCCATTGGTACAATCTTTCTGGTCATATGTGGGCAAAACCTTATCTTCTACTATGCCTTTACATCTTCCGCTCTCTCCTGCTACTATCCTCCTCCATGATCCCCGACTCTCCCCAAAACTCACAAAACCCCAATGTCGTCTCTTTCACACAGAATTGGCTACAGCAAAAATATGTATCTTGCGGCATTGGAAATCTCCATCCCCTCCTTCGCAAGAGGAATGGTTGACAACGATGATACACACAGCATCACATAAAAGAATCATTTATAACCTTCAGAATCAAACTGATATATTTCTTCGGGTTTGGCCACCTTTGTTGAACATGAATAGCGGTATCGATATTGATGACAATACCCCAAATACTGATACTTATATCTCTTAGTCCGACATTGTATTTTCTTCCTTACCTCTTCATCCTCCCCCCGGTTCTCTTACTATCTTATTATCTTACTTTCTCATTATCTTATTATCCTTTTATATTATTATATTATTTCATTATGTTTTTTATATTTCTGTTTATCTACTCCTATCTTATTATTCTTATTCTATTTTATAACATTTCACCCTTCACCTTCCTTATTATATCTTATATTGACATGTTTTGTTAGTTCTTGTACCAACTATTCTACTCTCATATATTAATTCTGCCTTTCTGATTCCCTTTACAGTATTCAATCTGTTATATGAATTAGTTCACGAACGATGAGGAGATTTAACATATTAATGTTTGCTTATATATATAAATATATATAATGTTTAATTTATATATTTGTTAAGCTAACTTATGATTCACTCTCTAAAACTTTATACTTATTCTCTCTTTTTCTCCTTTCTCCTTTTGCTTGCATTATCTAAATATTCAATCTTTTATTTTTTCAATTATTCATTCCATTATTTATCTATATAGATATTTTTTCTATTGACAAATAGTATTCACCATAAATGTGTTTTTCTTCTTCTTTTACTATATTTAATATATTTATTTATATAATATCAATTGTAAGATGTTATTATCATTACTGTTCTTGTGATGAAATTTTTCAAAATGCTAATAAAAAAATTATAACACAAAAAAAGAACTTCAATCCGACATTGTCCTGGCTGTGGGTGCCATGAGAACCACCAGAGATGGTGAGCTTGTCTGCAAGATAAGTGGGTGTGTTGGTTGGGACGCTTTGTAAAGATGCAGTTAGTTTTTAAGATGTTGCGGGCTGGCAAGGGGAGTCAATAAAGTTACATCAGAGTGGGGGTGATGTGATCATATTTCTTCAGGCCCTGGATGAGACGTGCAGCAGCTTGGAGCATGCCTCCAAGTGTAGCCCCCAGGTGTGGCGTCTGGCATGTAGGATGCCTGTGTGGCATCTGGGAAGCCATAGAGTAGGATATTACCACAATCCAGATGCAAGATCACAAGGGCTTGAATAACAGTTCTGAAGTTGCATTCTGGAAGAAATTATTTTACTTTCTTTAGAAGAGGGAGCTGGTATCTATTTTTTGACAATGTGTGCCTTGAGGTATGGGTTGAAGTCCAGAGTGAATCCAAGTGATATAGCATTCGGTGAGAGTTAGGGTTCGAAACCATCAATGTTCATGTTATTCAGTCAGGTGTGTACTGTATCGTGTTTGTTGTTCTAGGCAAAAACCAGAAATTCTGACTTGGGTGGGTTGAGCTTCAGATAGGCACAGGACATCCTGGTCTGAATGATATGAAAGCAGTGTTTGAGGCGTCGGTGTCTGAAGCAGGGAAGACTTTCAAGTGGAGTTGTGTATAATGGACATTGGTAGTGTATGTAAAGTAGCAGAAATAATAGGTCTTGCCAAGAGATAGCTAAAACTGTCTTTAGCCGAGACTTATTGTTCTGTATACTTTTGGCGTGCAGCAGTAGAGAAGTATGGGTATTTTATATTGAAACAGAATAAAATGCAACAATGCTCAAATTAAAATGCACTCTCTTTTACTCTCTGACTTTACACATTATTACATGCACTTAAAGGTCTTGTGGCTAAACCCTGAGTACTAACTTCTAATCCTTCAGCAGGAATTTATTTTGAGGAGTGTCAGTTCCTTAAGGTAAGAATTGGATGGAACAGCGAGATAGTTCCTGTTACAGCTCATCGAACTCTGTGAAAACATTCACCTTCATAATGCTGTTAGTTCTAGCGAAATAACATGCTAGCACTTTATGAGGATGAAACTGATCCACGGACAGTTTATGCCTCTTCCTGTCTCCAGGAGGACTTTTGCACTGTTTACATTGGTTTCCATCACATGCAGGTGCACCGCGCGCTCATACGGAGGCCGCAGATGAACACTTCAGTTACCAGCCTTTCAGTCACAGGGAAGGAAATGACCAAATCGGCATTTGTTTTCTGTTTCATATTTCTCGTATTTCTTATTCTCATTCTGCAGGAATGCGTTCTAATCCTAGGCCACATTCTCATACATTCATTAGTTCAGATGCCATAGAATGCTTCACATCAGGGCCCGGCTTTAAGGGGCTTTATGCGTCGAATGGAGCTTTGGTAGACCAGGGTCATCCTTGAACTCGTCACGTGCTGAGGTATCGAATTCCAGCTTTCGCTCAATTACAGGGTCTTGAGAATGTGGCCAGTTGCCATTTCTTTCTCAGCTTTGAACAAATGTTATGGCATCGAGGACTCCAGTGCGGAAAACAGTCAATAAAGTGGACCTTATTCCAGGGAGAAAAGAAACCCTTTAAAATGTTGTTGTTGAGAATCTATGAGATGCTTACTTCATTGGTTTTCTCATAGTATTACGGCTCTATGTTTACAGTTTGGTTAACAGTGCTGCTAGAAGGCTGTCTTAAGCACTGGATCACTGGTTCGCAGCACCGTAACAGTTCCACTAGGGGATGTGTGGGTTATCTGTTCAGCCTTTGTCATTTATACTGTTTAAGAGTTATCTTTCAGTCGAACGTAGTGTGGTATTTAGTCTCAAATAAAAAATATTCAGAAAAAAATTAGAACAGCTGTGAAAATAGTAAGGTACCTGTTAAAAAGAAAGGTAATGTATGCTGGTGCATTGGTAATAACAATCGTACATGTTTAGGGATGTATTCAATAGTGTCAGAATGTAGACCAAAGACTACAAAAAATGACTGTTAGACAGCTAAAATAAAAGTGGCACACTGATCACCATTTATGACATTGTGATTATGAATCAGTTTGCCTCACCATATTGTTAAAGAATGTAACGTTTGTGACAATGGTGCACTGACATCTGTACATCCGAGCTGGGCATGACACTGCACGTGTTTTGCAAATGTTTTCAACAACGTAAACCAGGTTTATTCTTGGACTATGAAAAAGAATGTGCATGAGAATATTACACATGATGTGACACAAGTGTGCAGACTGTATATGCCACATTGATAAATTGTACATACGTTAAAAAAGTAGGTAAGTGTCTGTCACAGGAATAGCTAGGTAAATGCAACATACTTTTTTTTACCACTTACAGACTATCATGGCTTTAGTCTGAATAAACGTCTAGCATACACCTTCCATGGTTATGTGTTCACCTAATCACCTTTTGCTGGTTGTAATACACTGTGCTCTTTCCCCCTGCTAACCAGGGGTAAAGTGGCTTCTCCTTTCAACATAATAAAATTGACATACCTCTAATTGGCATATTTAACTTACTTATAAGTTCCTAGTATATGGCACAAGGTGTACACAGGGCCTGTAACTTTTACCCTGTTAATTAAGGAGGAGTCTCCCCCATCCACAGGCTGAAGCCAGGCATAAATGTACCATCCGTAGTATCATCCTTAGAACACTACTGAACACTTGGAAGAAGAGAAAAGGGCTGCAACTGCAGTCTGAGATCTCAGAAGAGCCATGAAGTACTGATCCTGCTCTCCCTCTTGTACCCAGGACAAAGAAGTGGACTCCAAGGGTCATAAGACTGACCTCCTGTATAAGCTACAGGGATACGAGAAGCTATAAGAGGCCTTACTTGCTACTTCCCAGCTGACCAGTTCCAAATGGATCTGCCTTTGAACCTGCTGGTGGCTTCTGCAGGAGTGAGTCTTGACCCCCAAATGCAGCAGTGACGTCCAGGTGCCCTGGGCTGTGGCAAAGTGTACTCCTCCTAAAGCCTCCCTGACGTGGTACTTGTTGGCTCCAAAGAGCTCCAGAGGACCTGGACCAACCTGCCAAGCTGATCCAACGGAGGTGCGTTGTCGCTGGGCTCCAGATTCAGGTTGCACCCACTCTGAGTTTTTCCATAGCAGCAAATCCGGTTCAGCAAGATCTCTCAGGGAAGGTATCCATTCATCAGAGGGGTTGATGATACCCAGGAGAGCTGGAAGCCCGGGCCAAGTACTAACTAAGGGGAGATGATCTCCTATGCTCAGGGGCCTAAACTGTGAGTGCCTTGGCCTCCATAGTTCAAAGGTTCAATGGGAATCTACTCGCTTGAGCCATCCCTCTGCTTAGATATTGTGCAGTGCCTGGCTAGAATGCATGTTGGAGGGCCCCTATTCTGTTCTGACTACAAATGTTGAACTTATCTTAATGTTTACAGATAAATGACTGTCACAAGCCTCTTTGTGGGTAAGTTCCTTGCATGCTAGGTATTGTTGGAGCCCTGAAGAAGGCTGGTGACCTGTTTGGCACATCATTTGACCAAAACGCGTTGCTGAGACATTATGGATTGAAAAAACATTGATTTTCATCAAATATAGTACAAAAAACCTTTTAATTATATCTAGGGTACCCACCAAATAAATGAAATTCCTTTAGGGAATACCATAAGATATTTTTAGAATACATCTGGAACCCTGTTTTACTCCAGTCATAATTCAATCAGAACTCCCTGCACTGGTTGAGTCCACCAAGATGGTATTCATCTATCTTGGCATGCAGAGGTCACCAATGATGAAGCCTGCCACAATAAACTGTGAGTGAGGTGACCTCTCCAATACCTTTGGATACCTCTGTCAGGTTAGCAGATACCACAAGCCAATAACCTTTCGGAACAAACTAGCAGGGGCGATGCAATGTTGCCCCACTCCCCCGGCGCAGACCCACAGAGGGATAAGATACTAACTCCCCTGCAAGGCCGCCCACAGGGGAAAGGGATAAAACAATAAACCCTCGTAGGACGTACGAGAAGGTCTCTCCAGTTCGCACTTCTTGCAATGAAGTACACCTTGTAGAAGGAGACCATATATTCCACTCCAAAGGGCCTTGAAGGGAGAGGATACCCAAAGAATACGTTACTCTCTAGGAATAACTCTGGAAATCAGCATGCGAATATGGAGTAACCTATTCCTGGAGAAAGTCGGGAAATGACTAATGAATGAACAAGCTATAACAACTTGGTAGGCGAACTGAGTCTCAGCAGGGTTGCTATCTGGCTCCTCCTGTTAAGCCACAGAAGAAGGAGACTCAAGGTGCCATAGATAACCTAGTCTTGTCCCTAGACGTTCTCGAGAATACAGCCCCCAATAGAGGAAATGAAATGGTTAACCACGCAGCTCTCCGTGCGTGTTAACCCAAAGAATAGTAAGGGCAGCTGAGCACCGCAACACTCCTTGCAGGCTAACTGCCAGGTAATTGACGAAAATGTGAACAACAATAACTGCTCACTCGCAGCACTCCGTGCATGCAAACGTGTGAGAATTATCAAGGCAAACGCGTTCCGCACTGAACAGCGTGTGCGATTGAACGCATTGCCTGGGGTAATGTAAGGCACCTTCCGCCCCCACCACTTTAGAAAACGTACTGCTTCAGCTCCGAAGCCGGTAACAGGAAAGGGCGGTGGGCGCAGAGGCTCCCTGGAGAATGCGAGCCGAGCGCTGCATTGCAGGGCTCACGTCACAGCTCTCAACAGCAAGGGCAAGTCAGGAGAGTGAGCAACTGGAAATCTTCTAGCACCTCTCCCGCGCTGAGAAATGAAATCCGGAGAACAAGGAAAGGCTCCTCCAGCAATACTCTTCTGGTGTCTGAATGATTGACAAGCACTGGCCCACACTAAAGGAGTGGCTTTAATAATACTCCAAACTCCTCCCTCATGCAGGTGATCTAGATTTAAAGGAATGGCGGCTTGTAGGTGTTGAAGGCTACCCACGTGTAGAATCAGTTATGCCATCGTTCCAGACTCTCACTCCATTCAATCGTGTGTAAATCAATGGGGCTAATGTAGTAGGTGTTTGCTGTGAATGGAAGCATCCCCGGCTGGTGATGACCATGACAATCTGCATGAGTAAAGAAGACACCACAGATGGGTTCTCTTTTCTCAACACCCAGGCACTTGTATATGTGAATAGTTTCCAAAAAGGGTGTGCTCAGGTCCCTTTTCCTCTCTCTCTACTTTTGTGTGTCCATAGGGAAGGAGTAAGCCAGAATTACTCCTGGAACTCAGGAGTAACCCTTGAGTACTATTAGAGTAAGTCACACCTATCCATAGCAAAATCTTTGTGATATGCCCCATATGTTATGATATAGTCCATTTCAAATAAAATATACATGTTCTATATGCACTGCAATAAAAGCAACACATTTTGCCAAAAATGGAAAACATAGTTTTCTGCATTTCCTTTATATCTGGGTAACTATATAAACACAGATAAAACACTGAGTTCCAAAAACTGGGAAAAACTGGAAGACCACCACTGGAATGCACAAAAAAGAAACACCGAAAAAAGGAAGTCCTATGTATAGTGTTGAATATTAAAGGCTTGAGGATATTTATCTATATATATATTCACTGAAAAAACCATAGGTTTTAGGGACAGTTATAGTTACTTGGACATTGCACTCGTACAAAACCCGTGAAATTCCCCCGTTATAGTTAGTTCAGCTAACTATAACTCACGCCCCCGCAATGCACTGCTGATGACGTCACATATTACATCACTCATGACATGGTCAGTGACATCACTGATGACATCACTGATGACATCATCCAGTGACTGTGTGTTTCTGTAAAGTTTAAATATTTTTAATATATATAGGAAAAGACGTATTGAAGAATGAGTGGGTGTGTAAGTGTCTGTATGGATGATTTAGTAGGTGCGTGACTGACTGTATAAGTGAGTGATTTAACGTATCTTACTGAATGCATGGGTTAGTGACTAAACTGGGTGAATGTCTGTATCCGTCTGTCTGTTGCTGTGTAAGTGGCTGCATGTGTTTGTGAATAGCTACATGAGTGTCTATTTGAGTTATTGAATGCTTGTGTGAGTATCTGTATGGGTGCCTGAGTGTTTGTGTGGGAGGGGTGTGTGCGACTCTGTGCATAGATGTGTGAGTGGGTGATTCACTGGGTGGATGGTTTCAAGAGTGCATCTGTGATAGACTGTATGGGTGGGTAAGTGTGTGTAAGAGTGTGTTAGTGAGTGAATGTATGTCCCAGTGGTACATGTGTGAGTAACTACATATGTGAAAGGCAGTATATATGTGTGTTGGAGTATATAAATAGCTATAAGCAAGAGTGACTGATTGTGATAGTGGCTGTATGGATGAGTGTGTGCTTGTATCAGTGATTGTATAAGAGCGTAAGAATGTGCTAGTATTTGTATGAGTAAGTGAGCTGGTGTGTGTATAACTGTATAGGTGAGTAAATGGTAGTGTGTTTAATTATTTGCATGACTGACTAGGTGTGTGAGTACCTCTATGGATGAGTGGCGGTGTTTGAGTGTCTATATAGGAGTATGAGTGCATATGATAGTCCTGTACTGAGTGACCGTAAGTATGAGTGACTGTACGGGTGAGTGAGTGGATGTGTGTGTGTAGACCTAAGAATCAGTGAGTGGGTATGTAGTTATTGGTGTTGGAGTGTCTATGGTTTTGCGAATGGCAGTCTGTAATTTAGAGTGGGTGTATCAAAGGTTATATTAGGGTGTGAGGAGGTGCATCAGATTATCACGTGGATGATGTCATCAGTGATGTCATTTGAGATGTCATCAGTGATGTCATCAGTGATGTCACTGACCATGTCATGAGTGATGTAATATGTGACGTCATCAGCAGTGCATTGCGGGGCGCGAGTTATAGTTAGCTGAACTAACTATAACGGGGAATTTCACGGGTTTTGTACGAGTGCAATGTCCAAGTAACTATAACTGTCCCTAAAACCTATGGTTTTTTCAGTGAATTTCAAAGGTTTTTAAATGCTAATTTGTAACTATAACGTGTCTGAAACCTATGGTTTTTTCAGTGAATTTCAAAGGTTTTTTAAATGCTAATTTGTAACTATAACGTGTCTGAAACCTATGGTTTTTTCAGTGAATTTCAAAGGTTTTTTAAATGCTAATTTCTAACTATAACGTGCCTGAAACCTACGGTTTTTTAGTGAATTTCAAAGGTTTTGTAAATGACAATTTTTAAATGTATTAATTGTTATATTAATTTTTTTCATACTGATTTACTACATTTTTAGAAACAATTTTTTTTACATATTTTATTTTTAAATTACATTGTAATTACATTATACATTACATTACAAAAATACTTTCTCTTAATGAATTACTTTAGTTTAAATACTTTGCAGATAGGCAATAGACTTTTAAGTACAGTAGTTACAGTTGTTGCAATGGGCAACACATTTTCAAACACAATGCAACATTCAGCTCAATGTGAATTTCTAGTTAAATGCAATTAGTTACTTTATGGATTACTTTTCTAACCACAGGACTGGATCCTAGATTCAGTCCTGGTACATCTCCTGTAAACAGTTGAGTAAAAGCGTTTTGGTTACAGTCGTGATTTTTAAGGAATATTATTGTATTTTAAAAGTTGACACTTAGAAACTTTTTCTCATAGAATCACCAATGTTATCCTATGGAAGGAAATTCACTTAGCAGGTAAAAACTGTTATCGTTACTTTTTCTTACTCAGTGTTGGATCCTGGATCCAGCACTGGTGCATCTCCTGTAAACAGTTGAAAGAATGCGTTTAAGTCATACAGGCGATTTTTAAGGAATATTTGTAGTTTGTGAAAATCAACACTTTGAAACTTTTTGCTGAAAACCAGTCAATGTTAGCCTATGAAGGAAATTCAAGTTACCGGTAAGTAGGGTTAAAATTACTTTTGAGGATCAGTATTGGGCTGAAACATGCAGCACTGAGGTCTCTCCTGATAACAGGTGAGTAAATCGGAATTCGTATTTCGGCTGATTTTAGTGGAATATTTTAAAGTTACAAAACTCCACACTTAGAAGAATTTCCAAGTGAAACCAGTCAATGTTAGCCTATGGAAGGAAATTCAAGTTACTGGTAAGTACGGTTAAAATTACTTTTCAGGACCAGTACTGGGCTGAAAGATGCAGCACTGAGGTCTCTCCTGATAACAGGTGAGTAAATCAGAATTCGGATTTCGGCTGATTTTAGAGGAATATTTGTATGTTTCAAAAATCAACACTTAGAAGAATTTCCAAGTGAAACCAGTCAATGTTAGCCTATGGAAGGAAATTCAAGTTACTGGTAAGTACGGTTAAAATTACTTTTCAGGACCAGTACTGGGCTGAAAGATGCAGCACTGAGGTCTCTCCTGATAACAGGTGAGTAAATCAGAATTCGGATTTCGGCTGATTTTAGAGGAATATTTGTATGTTTCAAAAATCAACACTTAGAAGAATTTCCAAGTGAAACCAGTCAATGTTAGCCTATGAAGGAAATTCAAGTTACCGGTAAGTACGGTTAAAATTACTTTTCAGGATCAGTACTGGGCTGAAAGATGCAGCACTGAGGTCTCTCCTGATAACAGGTGAGTAAATCGGAATTCGTATTTCGGCTGATTTTAGAGGAATATTTTAAAGTTCCAAAACTCCACACTTAGAAGAATTTCCAAGTGAAACCAGTCAATGTTAGCCTATGAAGGAAATTCAAGTTACCGGTAAGTACGGTTAAAATTACTTTTCAGGACCAGTACTGGGCTGAAAGATGCAGCACTGAGGTCTCTCCTGATAACAGATGAGTAAATCGGAATTCGTATTTCGGCTGATTTTAGAGGAATATTTTAAAGTTCCAAAACTCCACACTTAGAAGAATTTCCAAGTGAAACCAGTCAATGTTAGCCTATGGAAGGAAATTCAAGTTACTGGTAAGTACGGTTAAAATTACTTTTCAGGACCAGTACTGGGCTGAAAGATACAGCACTGAGGTCTCTCCTGATAACAGGTGAGTAAATCGGAATTCCTATTTCGGCTGATTTTAGAGGAATATTTGCACAATGGTGAAGGGGAGGGCGGGGCCTGATGTGACATCTGTGCAAACGCGCCCGTGGCGCGTTTTAAGTTGGGGGATTAAGTCCCCTTGAATCCTGAGGGTCCCTAGGGGCCAACTAGCCCACCAGGAACCTCCAATATGCGCCAGGGGCTGCGTTGCAGAGACGTGTAGAGAGGCCACACCCCTTTTACACCTCTCTGCAACGCAGCTCTGTGGCGCTTTCTGGATGTACCTGTTGGGCTAGTTGGCCCTCAGGGACCCTCAGGATTGAAGGGGATTTAATTCCCATCTTAAAACGCGCCACGGGGCCTGTTTGCACACTTGTCACCTGAAGCCCCGCCCCTCCCTTCACCACTGTGCAAACGCGCCCGTGGCGCGTTTTAAGTTGGGGGATTAAGTCCCCTTGAATCCTGAGGGTCCCCGGAGTCCAACTAGCCCACCATATACCTCCAAAGCGCCACAGAGCTGCGTTGCAGAGAGGTGTAAAAGGGGTGTGGCCTCTCTACACGTCTCTGCAAGGCAGCCCCTGGCGCATACTGGAGGTTCCTGGTGGGCTAGTTGGCCCCAGGGACCCCCAGTATTCAAGGGGAATTGGTCCCCCTCTGCAAACGCGCCAGGGGCGCGTTTGCAGAGTGGTGAAGGAAGGGCGGGGCCTGCGGGCCCGATCGTTTTTTTTTTTTTTTTTTTTTGTCCCTGAAGGGGGCTGTGTGGCCCCCTTCCTTTTTCTCTTTGGGCCCTGGGGACCCCATCCCCCAGGGCCTTACCCCTCTTTTAAATTACAAAAAAATAAAAGCGGGAAGGGGGCTGCGTGGCCCCCTTCCCTGGGCCTGTATTGGCCCCGGGACCCCATCCCCGGGGCATGGCCTCTATATTTATTATTTTGAGGGGGCAGCGTGGCCCCCTCCTCTGGCCATTTTAAGGCCCCGGGGACCCCATCCCCGGGGCCGGCCTTTCCTTTTTAAAAAAAAAAGATTTTTCTCTTTTTTGGGGAGGGGGCCGCGTGGCCCCCTCCCGGGCCACTACTTGCCCCAGGGACCCCATCCCCGGGGCTGGCCCTCTCCGTTGGGGACTGTGGGGGTCCCCAATCCCCCACAGTCCCGCCGGCTCCCCACGTCCCTTGGGAGCCGGCATTGCTATTCCACATGGGGAGCAGCTGACATGCTGCTCCCCATGTGGAAAAGCAATCGCTTTGGATATTGGAAGAGAGAGCAGGTTTCCTGCTCTCTCTTCCAATATCCAAAGCAGTTTGCTATGGCAGGACGGGAGCCGCGAGGCTCCCGTCCTGCCATAGCAAACTACAGTGTCCCGGGGTAGGCACCCCGGGACACTGCAGGAGCCGGCCCTGGGGGTGGTGGTCCCCAGGGCCATCAAGGGGCTCCAGGAGGGGGCCGCGCGGCCCCCTCCCATTCAGTACACAGCCCCGGGAGGTGGTGGTCCCCGGGGCTCTGGGGGTCCGTAACGGACCCCCATATTAAAATGTTTAGTGCCCCGGGAGGTGGCGGTCCCGGGCGTGTGGGAGGCTGGAGCCCCCACACAGGTTTTATAATGTATACATAAAAAGCCCCGGGGAGGTGGTGGTCCACGGGGCTGCGGGAAGGCTCAGAGCCCTCCGGCACCATTTTAAAAAAAAAGCCCCGGGGGGTGGCGGTCCCCAGGGCTTGGGGGGCCCTTGAGGCCCCCACACATTAAATTATCCCCCCACCATGCCCCCCGGGACTTGGGCCACCCGGAGGCCAATTAACATCGAAGCGCGGGAGACCGTGCTTCGATTTTTTTCGGCAGGATTCGCGCACCCTGAGCGCATCCTGCCGATTTTTAAAAAATTTTTTTTTTTGCCCAGGGGGTCCTTGTGGGACCCCTGAGCAAACCTAGGGGGTCAGGGTGTTTCTACCCTGCCCCTTTGTGCGCTTTGTGCACTTGTTTCTGTCCCTCGGTTCTACCGAGGGACAAAATGGCTGCCAACATTTCCTGAATCGGAATGTTGACAGCCAGCTGACAGCCAATTAACATGCAGCTCGTGATCGGGACGGTGCGTGCAGGGTGCGCTGAGGGTACGCGGACCCTACTCGGCCATAGATATCACTAACTTTTTACTTTTCATTTTCTCAGCAACTACTGAACGGATTTACACCATTTAACAAAAGGGTTCTTTCTGAACCAAGAACTACCTCTTTGCCAAATTTGGTGTAATTCCGTTCAGCAGTTCAGGCTGTAGCCGTGTCTAAAGTTTCCTATGGAAAAGTGCATGGGGAAAACGCGTTTTGGGACCCCCTTTTTCTCGGCCCCGCTGACGAATCCCCCGAGACTTTCAGGGTAGGAGCGGACCGGAGCGGGCCACAAAGTTTGAAAATTTCGCGAAGATACGTCAACCGGCAAGAGAGTTATTTCAAATAGAATGTCATGGATTTCCTATGGATAATAGGTTGTAACTATAACTATCTACTGGCGACCGCCAGTAGATAATATATATCTCAATATCTATCTATCTATCTATCTATCTATCTATCTATCTATCTATCTATCTATCTATAGATATTTATATAGTTATATCTATCTATCTATCTATCTATCTATCTATCTCTCTCTCTCTCTCTCTCTCTCTATATATATATATATATATATATATGTATATATATATATATATATATATGCGGAGAAGTCCATCAAAAGAAAGACCAGAGGACACAGCGGGGTACTACTTGGCAGACCTTTATTCACCGTGGCAGGCATAATGCATTTCTGCGATTGCCTTCGTCAGATGCCTCTTTCCACTGGGCGTCACTCACTCCCTCCTTTGTAATTTCTACTGCATTTCTATTGGCTGGAACATAGCAAGCTCCGTTAGTTATTCCTTGCAGCTGTGGTCCGATACTGGGGGACTGCGAATCCCAGCTTGCATTGCTCGGTTAAGTGTCCGTTACGGAGCTGCTTTTATCTGCCTTGAACGTCGATGTGCCCAGCAAGGGAGGGAGGGGGCCAATGTGTGCCGAGTTAGTCCCATATTGAAGGTGCTGATGGCTGCCTTGAGTCCCCAACGCCAAAACCACCAGAACAGGAACCAAACCGGACCGTGACAAACAGGTACAATGATCCTGCGTCCCCGTACAATGACGGACTGCAGATCGCAGCGGCCACTTGCTCGGCCGAGTCCTGGGGTGGGCCCGTGAAAAACCAATACCTTGGAACACGAAACACTTTGCCAATAATTTCACAGGCCGCTTATATGACGGGTCCTCTGTAAACGCGCTACTGGCCAGCACGTGAATAGATGCGGAGAAGTCCATCAAAAGAAAGACCAGAGGACACAGCGGGGTACTACTTGGCAGACCTTTATTCACCGTGGCAGGCATAATGCATTTCGGCGATTGCCTTCGTCAGATGCCTCTTTCCACTGGGCGTCACTCACTCCCTCCTTTGTAATTTCTATGGCATTTCTATTGGCTGGAACATAGCAAGCTCCGTTAGTTATTCCTTGCAGCTGTGGTCCGGTACTGGGGGACTGCGAATCCCAGCTTGCATTGCTCGGGTAAGTGTCCGTTACGGAGCTGCTTTTATCTGCCTTGAACGTCGATGTGCCCAGCAAGGGAGGGAGGGGGCCAATGTGTGCCGAGTTAGTACCATATTGAAGGTGCTGATGGCTGCCTTGAGTCCCCAACACCAAAACCACCAGAAAGGGAACCAAACCGGACCGTGATGAACAGGTACAATGATCCTGCGTCCCCCTACAATGACGGACTGCAGATCGCAGCGGCCACTTGCTCGGCCGAGTCCTGGGGTGGGCCCGTGAAAAACCAATACCTTGGAACACGAAACACTTTGCCAATAATTTCACAGGCCGCTTATATGACGGGTCCTCTGTAAACGCGCTACTGGCCAGCGCGTGAATAGATGCGGAGAAGTCCATCAAAAGAAAGACCAGAGGACACAGCGGGGTACTACTTGGCAGACCTTTATTCACCGTGGCAGGCATAATGCATTTCGGCGATTGCCTTCGTCAGATGCCTCTTTCCACTGGGCGTCACTCACTCCCTCCTTTGTAATTTCTACGGCATTTCTATTGGCTGGAACATAGCAAGCTCCGTTAGTTATTCCTTGCAGCTGTGGTCCGATACTGGGGGACTGCGAATCCCAGCTTGCATTGCTCGGGTAAGTGTCCGTTACGGAGCTGCTTTTATCTGCCTTGAACGTCGATGTGCCCAGCAAGGGAGGGAGGGGGCCAATGTGTGCCGAGTTAGTCCCATATTGAAGGTGCTGATGGCTGCCTTGAGTCCCCAACGCCAAAACCACCAGAACGGGAACCAAACCGGACCGTGACGAACAGGTACAATGATCCTGCATCCCCGTACAATGACGGACTGCAGATCGCAGCAGCCACTTGCTCGGCCGAGTCCTGGGGTGGGCCCATGAAAAACCAATACCTTGGAACATGAAACACTTTGCCAATAATTTCACAGGCCGCTTATATGACGGGTCCTCTGTAAACGCGCTACTGGCCAGCGCGTGAATAGATGAGGAGAAGTCCATCAAAAGAAAGACCAGAGGACACAGCAGGGTACTACTTGGCAGACCTTTATTCACCGTGGCAGGCATAATGCATTTCGGCGATTGCCTTCGTCAGATGCCTCTTTCCACTGGGCGTCACTCACTCCCTCCTTTGTAATTTCTACGGCATTTCTATTGGCTGGAACATAGCAAGCTCCGTTAGTTATTCCTTGCAGCTGTGGTCCGATACTGGGGGACTGCGAATCCCAGCTTGCATTGCTCGGGTAAGTGTTCATCTATCTATAGGTATTTATATAGTTATAATATCTATCTATCTATCTATCTATCTATCTATCTCTCTCTCTCTCTCTCTATATATATATACACATATATATATATATATATATATATATATATATATATATATATATATATTAACTGAAAAAACCATAGGTTTCAGGAACGTTATAATTAGTTGGACATTTCACTCGTACAAAACCATAGAAATTCCGGCGTTATAGTTAGTTCAGCTAACTATAACTCGCGCCCCCGCAATGCACTGCTGATTCATGTCACATATTACATCATTCATGACATGGTCAGTGACATCACTGATGACATCACTGATGACATCATCCAGTGACTGTGTGTTTCTGTAAAGTTTAATTTTGTTTTATATATATGCCAAGCTGTATTGAGGAATGAGTGGGTGATAAGTGTCTTTTTGGAGGATTTAGTAGGTAAGAGACTGACTATATAAGTGAGTGATTAAATGTGTCTTACTGAATAAATGGGTTAGTGACTAAACTGTGTGAAAGTCTGTATCAGTCTGTCTGTTGTTGTGTAAGCTGCTGCATGGGTTGGTGAGTAGCTGCATGAGTGTCTATATGGGTTATTGATTGCTTGCCTGAGTATTTGTATGGCTGCCTGAGTGTGTGTGTGGGTGGGTGGGAGGTGTGTGACTGTGCATAGATGTGTGAGTGGTTGATTCACTGGGTGTATGGGTTCAAGAGTGCATGTGGAAACAGCTGTATGGGTGGGTGAGTGTGTGTATGGGTGTGTTGGTGAGTGAATGGATGTCTCAGTGGTACATGTGCAAGTAACTACATATGTAAAAGGCAGTATATGTGAGTGATGGTGTATATAAATAACTATATGTGAGAGTCAGTAATTGTGAGAGTGGCTGCATGGATGAGTGTGTATTTGTATCAGTGATTCTATAAGAGAGTAATTATGTGTTAGTATCTGAATGAATAAGTGAGGTTGTGTCTGTATAACTGTATAGGTGAGTAAATGGAAGTATGATTGATTCTTTGCATGACTGACTAAGTGTGTGAGTAACTCTGGATATGTGGCAGTGTGTGCGTGTCTGTATAGGTATATGAGTGCATATGATAGTGTTGTATTGATGAGTGACTGCATGTATGAGTGACTGTATGGGTGAATGAGTGGATGTGTGTGTAGACCTAGGAATCAGTCAGTGCGTATTTAGTAACTGGTATTGATGTGTCTATTTTTTCGAAAATGGTAGTCTGTATTTTAGAGTGGGTGTATCAAAGGTTATATTCAGGTGTGAGGAGGTGCATCAGATTTTCACGTGGATGATGTCATCAGTGATGTCATCAGTGATGTCACTGACCATGTCATGAATGATGTAATATGTGACGTCATCAGCAGTGCATTGCGGGGGCGCGAGTTATAGTTAGCTGAACTAACTATAACACCGGAATTTCTATGGTTTTGTACGAGTGAAATGTCCAACTAACTATAACGTTCCTGAAACCTATGGTTTTTTCAGTTAATTTCTATGGTTTTTTAAATGCTAATTTCTAACTATAACGTGCCTGAAACCTATGGTTTTTTCAATTAATTTCAATGGTTTTTTAAATGCTAATTTCTAACTATAACGTGCCTGAAACCTATGGTTTTTCCAGTGAATTTCAAAGGTTTTTTAAATGAAAATGTGCAAGTCTAATGTACCTCAATCCTATGGTTTTTTATTTTATATATATATATATATATATATATATAGACTCCACGTTTGCTTCGGTTGAGCCCACCACCTCCAAATCAAAGGGCGCGTCGGCGTTCACGGACCTCCGAAACTCGGTCCGAAATATGCACCACTCTTCCAGAAAAGGAAAGTCGACGCCGTGTCGTTTCGCCACAATTACTTTATTGTCAGCTGATAATGTCTGACGCGTTTCGCCTGCCCAGCAGGCTTGCTCACCAACGCAAGGTGAGCAAGCCTGCTGGGCAGGCGACGCGTCCGACATTATCAGCTGACAATAAAGCTAGTTGTGGCAACAACTACGGCGTCGACTTTCCTTCTAGAAAGAGTGGTGCATATATATATATATATATATATATATATATATATATATATACATATATATATTTAAAAAATTGTGAATAATTTTTAGTTAGGAAACCTATATTCATTCTTTTTTTTTTTTTAAATAGTATACAGAAGTCGCGCACCCTTCACGCACCGTACACGATGGCTGCGCGCATTCCGGTAGCCATTTTGAAAAGTCACGCTGGGGTCGCGACTTCGGCGTAATTTGTAAAGTATTAAATATCTTTAAATTAATTATAAATAAAAGTTTTCCTTTAAGTGTTTGTCTAAATTTATTAATAAAAGTATTTTTAAAGTATTATTTTCAATATAATTTCGACTAAAAATTATTCGATTATTATTGGATTTGGAGGTTAGGAGGGATGGCCATTTTGCACGATCTGTTTTGCAAGATTTTTTGGTCTAGTCAGGTGGACACCCTCCTCCGGGTGAGGTACGGCTTGAGGATTCTATTCAAAAGGTGAGGAATCAACAGGCAGAAGTATCCATCAAAAGAGCAAGTTACTTACCCTCGGTAACGCTTTTCTGGTGGATACAGTATCTGCCTGTGGATTCCTCACTGTCCCACCCGCCTCCCCGTTGTCCACCTGTTTCTACCAAAAAGATGCTTTTACTGTTTGGCATGAATGTTTTTAATATGTCTTAATCATGCTTATGTTTTAATAGTGAGAAATGCTTGATCTGTTGCTATTTCTTTATGCCTTTATTGGTTATGCATTTGTATATATATATATATATTTAGTATACCATGTATACATGTGAAAATGTGTCGGTCCACCTGTTTACCTCGGTGGCACGGAAAAAATGGGTGGAACTGACGTCAGCACGCCGACGAGGTCCTCTTATGGCTCCTATGACGTCATACAGTGTCGCGAGCGGCGCCGTGCTATTATGACATCGTCGTCGACGTGGGAGAGCTAGGAAAGAATTTCCGCGGAATGCTGGCGCAGGGGATATTCACCTAAGTGTTCAGGCTAGTCCTTTGGGAGCAACTGTTTATGTTGCCACTCCAGAAACCGAAACCAGTGATCCGAGGGCAGAGGCCCTGCAGATGGCACACGAGGTGGGGAGCCCAGTCGTGTGCACCGGCGGGGCAGCGAAGTGACAAGCACCACTACCCACAGAAAAGGTAACGAGGGCACTGAATAACACAGGATCTTCTCTTTGTATCTGGCAGGAACAACAAGGTTAAAATGCCCTAGTTCCAAAATGTAGAATTAGTGCTACAACGGTCTTCAAGAGGACCTGCGATGGATGCCGCTTCTGCCTTCCGTACACTGGAGGCGGCACATGGGTCACGCGGTACGGTCATACTGCGGTGGGACGCACACTCGTTGACCTCTCATGCCACTGCTCCACACTTCGGGGACAACGCTTTCCATTAGCTGTGTTTTCTGATGAAGTGTCGCGCCGGCCCCGTCCAACAGCAGAACCCCTTTAGATCCAAACAGACTCTTCCACTCTCTCACCGGAAGTGAAACCAGGCCACACGGACACTTTCACAATACAACAGCCGGGAATGCACTTTTCGGTACAAAAAAACACATTCCTTCCTCCTAATTTATCAAATAAACGACTCACTGAAGAACAGGGGCCAGCTTCGATCGGTAAACAGCCGTTACAACGACTTTTTTTACTTCGCAATACCATTACAACGCATGCATTACCACGCATGCGTTGTACATCGTGAAGTCATTACTACGCATATTTTTAGAACGCATGGTCATTTACCACGCATGCCTTTACAACAAATTTTGTTGTAAAGGTATGTATGGTAAATGACCATGAGTTCTAAAAAAATTTAGACGATCCACGTCGTTGTAAGGAAACAGAGGCTGTTCCGTTTCCTCACAACGACGTGCACCGCCCCTCAGAGATGACATGAAGCAGGAACCACAAGGAGAGAGGAACCACGAGGAGTGAGAGGTAAGGGGGATTGGGCATGGGGAGGTGGTTACTTTTCTAGGGTTTAGGGTAGTGCAGTGGTGTTTGGGTAGTGTAGGGGGTCGTGCTGAGGGTAGTGTTTTAGGGTTTAGGGTAGTGCAGTGGTGTTTGTGTAGTGTAGGGGTCATGCTGGGGGTAGTGTTTTAGGGTTTAGGGTAGTGCAGTGGTGTTTGTGTAGTGTAGGGGGTCGTGCTGGTGGTAGCGTTTTAGGGTTTAGGGTAGTGCAGTGATGTTTGTGTAGTGTAGGGGGTCATGCTTGGGATAGATTTAGGGTTTAGGGTACTGCAGTGGTGTTTGTGTAGTGTAGGGGGTCGTGATGGGGGTAGTGTTTTAGGGTTTAGGGCAGTGCAGTGGTATTTGTGTAGTGTAGGGGGTCGTGCTGGGGGTAGTGTTTTAGGGTTTAGGGTGGTGCAGTGGTGTTTGGGTAGTGTAGGAGGTCATGCTGGGGGTAGTGTTTTAGGGTTTAGGGTAGTGCAGTGGTGTTTGGGTAGTGTAGGGGGTTGTGCTGGGGTAGTGTTTTAGGGTTTAGGGTAGTGCAGTGGTGTTGGTGTAGTGTAGGGGGTCGTGCTGGGGGTAGTCTTTTAGGGTTTAGGGTAGTGCAGTGGTGTTTGGTTAGTGTAGGGGGTCGTGCTTAGGGAAGATTTAGGGTTTAGGGTAGTGCAGTGGTGTTTGGGTAGTGTAGGGGGTCATGCTGGGGGTAGATTTAGGGTTTAGGGTAGTGCAGTGGTGTTTGGGTAGTGTAGGGGGTCGTGCTGGGGGTAGATTTAGGGTTTAGGGTAGTGCAGTGGTGTTTGGGTAGTGTAGGGAGTCGTGCTGGGGGGAGTGTTTTAGGGTTTAGGGTAGTGCAGTGGTGTTTGGGTAGTGTAGGGGGTCGTGCTGGGGGTAGGGTTTTAGGGTTTAGGGTAGTGCAGTGGTGTTTGGGTAGTGTAGGGGGACGTGCTGGTGGTAGTGGTTTAGGGTTTATGGTAGTGCAGTGGTGTTTGGGTAGTGTAGGGGGTACTGCTGGGGGTAGTGTTTTAGGGTTTAGGGTAGTGCAATGGTGTTTGGGTAGTGTAGGGGGTACTGCTGGGGGTAGTGTTTTAGGGTTTAGGGTAGTGCAGTGGTGTTTGGGTAGTGTAGGGGGTACTGCTGGGGGTAGTGTTTTAGGGTTTAGGGTAGTGCAGTGGTGTTTGCGTAGTGTAGGGGGTCGTGCTGGGGGTAGTGTTTTAGGGTTTAGGGTAGTGCAGTGGTGTTTGGGTAGTGTAGGGGGTAGTGTTTTAGGGTTTAGGGTAGTGCAGTGGTGTTTGTGTAGTGTAGGGGGTCATGCTGGGGGTAGTGTTTTAGGGTTTAGGGTAGTGCAGCGGTGTTTGTGTTGTGTAGGGGTCATGTTTTAGGGTTTAGGGTAGTGCAGTGGTCTTTGGGTAGTGTAGGGGGTCGTGCGGGGGTAGTGTTTTAGGGTTTAGAGTAGTGCAGTGGTCTTTGGGTAGTGTAGGGGGTCGTGTGGGGGTTAGTGTTTTAGGGTTTAGGGTAGTGCAGTGGTCTTTGGGTAATGTAGGGGGTCGTGCTGGGGGTAGTGTTTTAGGGTTTAGGGTAGTGCATTGGTTTTTGGGTAGTGTAGGGGGTCGTGCTGGGGGTAGTGTTTTAGGGTTTAGGGCAGTGCAGTGGTGTTTGGGTAGTGTAGGGGGTCGTGCCGGGGGGAGTGTTTTAGGGTTTAGGGCAGTGCAGTGGTGTTCGGGTAGTGTAGGGGGTCGTGCCGGGGGGAGTGTTTTAGGGTTTAGGGCAGTGCAGTGGTGTTCGGGTAGTGTAGGGGGTCGTGCTGGGGGGAGTGTTTTAGGGTTTAGGGCAGTGCAGTGGTGTTCGGGTAGTGTAGGGGGTCGTGCTGGGGGGAGTGTTTTAGGGTTAAGGGTAGTGCAGTGGTGTTCGGGTAGTGAAGGGGGTCGTGCTGGAGGGAGTGTTTTAGGGTTAGGGCAGTGCAGTGGTGTTCGGGTAGTGTAGGGGGTCGTGCTGGGGTGGTGTTTTAGGGTTTAGGGCAGTGCAGTGGTGTTCGGGAAATGTAGGGGGTCGTGCTGGGGGTGGTGTTTCAGGGTTTAGGGCAGTGAAGTGGTGTTCGGGCAGTGTAGGGGGTCGTGCTGGGGCTGGTATTTCAGGGTTTAGGGCAGTGCAGTGGTGTTCGGGCAGTGTAGGGGGTCATGCTGGGGGTGGTGTTTCAGGGTTTAGGGCAGTGCAGTCGTGTTCGGGCAGTGTAGGGGGTCGTGCTGGGGGTGGTGTTTCAGGGTTTAGGGCAGTGCAGGGGTGTTCGGGCAGTGTAGGGGGTCGTGCTGGGGCTGGTGTTTCAGGGTTTAGGGCAGTGCAGTGGTGTTCGGGCAGTGTAGGGGGTCGTGCTGGGGCTGGTGTTTCAGGGTTTAGGGCAGTGCAGTGGTGTTCGGGCAGTATAGGGGGTCGTGCTGGGGCTGGTGTTTCAGGGTTTAGGGCAGTGCAGTTGTGTTCGGGCAGTGTAGGGGGTCGTGCTGGGGCTGGTGTTTCAGGGTTTAGGGCAGTGCAGTGGTGTTTGGGTAGTTTAGGGGGTTGTGCTGGGGTAGTGTTTTAGGGTTTAGGGTAGTGCAGTGGTGTTGGTGTAGTGTAGGGGGTCGTGCTGAGGGTAGTGTTTTAGGGTTTAGGGTAGTGCAGTGGTGTTTGGTTAGTGTAGGGGGTCATGCTTGGGGAAGTATTTAGGGTTTAGGGTAGTGCAGTGGTGTTTGGGTAGTGTAGGGGGTCATGCTGGGGGTAGTATTTAGGGTTTAGGGTAGTGCAGTGATGTTTGGGTAGTGTAGGGGGTCGTACTGGGGGTAGATTTAGGGTTTAAGGTAGTGCAGTGGTGTTTGGGTAGTGTAGGGAGTCGTGCTGGGGGGAGTGTTTTAGGGTTTAGGGTAGTGCAGTGGTGTTTGGGTAGTGTAGGGGGTCGTGCTGGGGGAAGGGTTTTAGGGTTTAGGGTAGTGCAGTGGTGTTTGGGTAGTGTAGGGGTACTGCTGGGGGTAGTGTTTTAGGGTTTAGGGTAGTGCAATGGTGTTTGGGTAGTGTAGGGGGTACTGCTGGGGGTAGTGTTTTAGGGTTTAGGGTAGTGCAGTGGTGTTTGGGTAGTGTAGGGGGTACGTGCTGGGGGTAGTGTTTTAGGGTTTAGGGTAGTGCAGTGGTGTTTGGGTAGTGTAGGGGGTCGTGCTGGGGGTAGTGTTTTAGGGTTTAGGGTAGTGCAGTGGTGTTTGGGTAGTGTAGGGGGTCAGTGTTTTAGGGTTTAGGGTAGTGCAGTGGTGTTTGTGTAGTGTAGGGGGTCATGCTGGGGGTAGTGTTTTAGGGTTTAGGGTAGTGCAGCGGTGTTTGTGTTGTGTAGGGGGTCTGGGAGTGTTTTAGGGTTTAGGGTAGTGCAGTGGTCTTTGGGTAGTGTAGGGGGTCGTGCGGGGGTAGTGTTTTAGGGTTTAGGGTAGTGCAATGGTCTTTGGGTACTGTAGGGGGTCGTGCTGGGGTAGTGTTTTAGGGTTTAGGGTAGTGCAGTGGTCTTTGGGTAATGTAGGGGGTCGTGCTGGGGGTAGTGTTTTATGGTTTAGGCTAGTGCAGTGGTGTTTGGGTAGTGTAGGGGGTCGTGCTGGGGGTAGTGTTTTAGGGTTTAGGGCAGTGCAGTGGTGTTTGGGTAGTGTAGGGGGTCGTGCCGGGGAGTGTTTTAGGGTTTAGGGCAGTGCAGTGGTGTTCGGGTAGTGTAGGGGGTCGTGCCGGGGGAGTGTTTTAGGGTTTAGGGCAGTGCAGTGGTGTTCGGGTAGTGTAGGGGGTCGTGCTGGGGGTAGTGTTTTAGGGTTTAGGGCAGTGCAGTGGTGTTCGGGTAGTGTAGGGGTCGTGCTGGGGGAGTGTTTTAGGGTTAAGGGTAGTGCAGTGGTGTTCGGGTAGTGTAGGGGGTCGTGCTGGAGGGTAGTGTTTTAGGGTTTAGGGCAGTGCAGTGGTGTTCGGGTAGTGTAGGGGTCGTGCTGGGGTGGTGTTTTAGGGTTTAGGGCAGTGCAGTGGTGTTCGGGAAATGTAGGGGGTCGTGCTGGGGGTGGTGTTTCAGGGTTTAGGGCAGTGAAGTGGTGTTCGGGCAGTGTAGGGGGTCGTGCTGGGGCTGGTATTTCAGGGTTTAGGGCAGTGCAGTGGTGTTCGGGCAGTGTAGGGGGTCGTGCTGGGGGTGGTGTTTCAGGGTTTAGGGCAGTGCAGTGGTGTTCGGGCAGTGTAGGGGGTCGTGCTGGGGGTGGTGTTTCAGGGTTTAGGGCAGTGCAGGGGTGTTCGGGCAGTGTAGGGGGTCGTGCTGGGGCTGGTGTTTCAGGGTTTAGGGCAGTGCAGTGGTGTTCGGGCAGTGTAGGGGGTCGTGCTGGGGCTGGTGTTTCAGGGTTTAGGGCAGTGCAGTGGTGTTCGGGCAGTATAGGGGGTCGTGCTGGGGCTGGTGTTTCAGGGTTTAGGGCAGTGCAGTTGTGTTCGGGCAGTGTAGGGGGTCGTGCTGGGGCTGGTGTTTCAGGGTTTAGGGCAGTGCAGTGGTGTTTGGGTAGTTTAGGGGGTTGTGCTGGGGTAGTGTTTTAGGGTTTAGGGTAGTGCAGTGGTGTTCGGTGTAGTGTAGGGGGTCGTGCTGAGGGTAGTGTTTTAGGGTTTAGGGTAGTGCAGTGGTGTTTGGTTAGTGTAGGGGGTCATGCTTAGGGAAGATTTAGGGTTTAGGGTAGTGCAGTGGTGTTTGGGTAGTGTAGGGGGTCATGCTGGGGGTAGATTTAGGGTTTAGGGTAGTGCAGTGGTGTTTGGGTAGTGTAGGGGGTCGTGCTGGGGAAGTGTTTTAGGGTTTAGGGTAGTGCAGTGGTGTTTGGGTAGTGTAGGGAGTCGTGCTGGGGGAGTGTTTTAGGGTTTAGGGTAGTGCAGTGGTGTTTGGGTAGTGTAGGGGGTCGTGCTGGGGGTAGTGTTTTAGGGTTTAGGGTAGTGCAGTGGTGTTTGGGTAGTGTAGGGGGTCGTGCTGGGGGTAGTGGTTTAGGGTTTAGGGTAGTGCAGTGGTGTTTGGGTAGTGTAGGGGGTACTGCTGGGGGTAGTGTTTTAGGGTTTAGGGTAGTGCAATGGTGTTTGGGTAGTGTAGGGGGTACTGCTGGGGGTAGTGTTTTAGGGTTTAGGGTAGTGCAGTGGTGTTTGGGTAGTGTAGGGGTACTGCTGGGGGTAGTGTTTTAGGGTTTAGGGTAGTGCAGTGGTGTTTGGGTAGTGTAGGGGGTCGTGCTGGGGGTAGTGTTTTAGGGTTTAGGGTAGTGCAGTGGTGTTTGGGTAGTGTAGGGGGTAGTGTTTTAGGGTTTAGGGTAGTGCAGTGGTGTTTGTGTAGTGTAGGGGGTCATGCTGGGGGTAGTGTTTTAGGGTTTAGGGTAGTGCAGCGGTGTTTGTGTTGTGTAGGGGGTCATGTTTTAGGGTTTAGGGTAGTGCAGTGGTCTTTGGGTAGTGTAGGGGGTCGTGCGGGGGTAGTGTTTTAGGGTTTAGAGTAGTGCAGTGGTCTTTGGGTAGTGTAGGGGGTCATGCGGGGGTTAGTGTTTTAGGGTTTAGGGTAGTGCAGTGGTGTTTGGGTAGTGTAGGGGGTCGTGCTGGGGGTAGTGTTTTAGGGTTTAGGGTAGTGCATTGGTGTTTGGGTAGTGTAGGGGGTCGTGCTGGGGGTAGTGTTTTAGGGTTTAGGGCAGTGCAGTGGTGTTTGGGTAGTGTAGGGGGTCGTGCTGGGGGTAGTGTTTTAGGGTTTAGGGCAGTGCAGTGGTGTTCGGGTAGTGTAGGGGGTCGTGCTGGGGGAGTGTTTTAGGGTTTAGGGCAGTGCAGTGGTGTTCGGGTAGTGTAGGGGGTCATGCTGGGGGTAGTGTTTTAGAGTTTAGGGCAGTGCAGTGGTGTTCGGGTAGTGTAGGGGTCGTGCTGGGGGTAGTGTTTTAGGGTTTAGGGTAGTGCAGTGGTGTTTGGTTAGTGTAGGGGGTCGTGATTAGGGTAGTGATTTAGGGTTTAGGGTAGTGCAGTGGTGTTTGGGTAGTGTAGGGGGTCGTGCTGGGGGTAGTGTTTCAGGGTTTAGGGTAGTGCAGTGGTGTTTGGGTAGTGTAGGGGGTCGTGCTGGGGGTAGTGTTTAGGGTTTAGGGTAGTGCAGTGGTGTTTGGGTAGTGTAGGGAGTCATGCTGGGGGTAGTGTTTTAGGGTTTAGGGTAGTGCAGTGGTGTTTGGGTAGTGTAGGGGGTCGTGCTGGGGGTAGGGTTTTAGGGTTTAGGGTAGTGCAGTGGTGTTTGGGTAGTGTAGGGGGACATGCTGGTGGTAGTGGTTTAGGGTTTATGGTAGTGCAGTGGTGTTTGGGTAGAGTAGGGGGTACTGCTGGGGGTAGTGTTTTAGGGTTTAGGGTAGTGCAATGGTGTTTGGGTAGTGTAGGGGGTACTGCTGGGGGTAGTGTTTTAGGGTTTAGGGTAGTGCAGTGGTGTTTGGGTAGTGTAGGGGGTACTGCTGGGCGTAGTGTTTTAGGGTTTAGGGTAGTGCAGTGGTGTTTGGGTAGTGTAGGGAGTCGTGCTGGGGGTAGTGTTTTAGGGTTTAGGGTAGTGCAGTGGTGTTTGGGTAGTGTAGGGGGTAGTGTTTTAGGGTTTAGGGTAGTGCAGTGGTGTTTGTGTAGTGTAGGGGGTCATGCTGGGGGTAGTGTTTTAGGGTTTAGGGTAGTGCAGCGGTGTTTGTGTAGTGTAGGGGTGTGCGGAGTGTTTTAGGGTTTAGGGCAGTGCAGTGGTCTTTGGGCAGTGTAGGGGTCGTGCGGGGGTAGTGTTTTAGGGTTTAGGGTAGTGCAGTGGTCTTTGGGTAGTGTAGGGGGTCGTGCTGGGGGTTAGTGTTTTAGGGTTTAGGGTAGTGCAGTGGTGTTTGGGTAGTGTAGGGGGTCATGCTGGGGGTAGTGTTTCAGGGTTTAGGGTAGTGCAGTGGTGTTTGGGTAGTGTAGGGGGTCGTGCTGGGGGTAGTGTTTTAGGGTTTAGGGCAGTGCAGTGGTGTTCGGGTAGTGTAGGGGGTCCTGCTGGGGGGAGTGTTTTAGGGTTTAGGGCAGTGCAGTGGTGTTCGGGTAGTGTAGGGGGTCGTGTTGGGGGGGTGATTCAGGGTTTAGGGTAGTGCAGTGGTGTTCGGGTAGTGTAGGGGGTCGTGCTGGGGGGAGTGTTTTAGGCTTCAGGGCAGTGCAGTGGTGTTCAGGAAGTGTAGGGGGTCGTGCTGGGGTGGTGTTTTAGGGTTTAGGGCAGTGCAGTGGTGTTCGGGAAATGTAGGGGGTCGTGCTGGGGGTGGTGTTTTAGGGTTTAGGACAGTGCAGTGGTGTTCGGGCAGTGTAGGGGGTCTTGCTGGGGGTGGTGTTTCAGGGTTTAGGGCAGTGCAGTGGTGTTCGGGCAGTGTAGGGGGTCTTGCTGGGGGTGGTGTTTCAGGGTTTAGGGCAGTGCAGTGGTGTTCGGGCAGTGTAGGGGGTCGTGCTGGGGGTGGTGTTTCAGGGTTTTGGGCAGTGCAGTGGTGTTCGGGCAGTGTAGGGGGTCATGCTGGGGCTGGTGTTTCAGGGTGTAGGGCAGTGCAGTGGTGTTCGGGCAGTGTAGGGGGTCGTGCTGGGGCTGGTGTTTCAGGGTTTAGGGCAGTGCAGTGGTGTTCGGGCAGTGTAGGGGGTCGTGCTGGGGCTGGTGTTTCAGGGTTTAGGGCAGTGCAGTGGTGTTCGGGCAGTGTAGGGGGTCGTGCTGGGGCTGGTGTTTCAGGGTTTAGGGCAGTGCAGTGGTGTTTGGGTAGTGTAGGGGGTCGTGCTGGGGTAGTGTTTTAGGGTTTAGGGTAGTGCAGTGGTGTTTGTGTAGTGTAGGGGGTCATGCTGGGGGTAGTGTTTTAGGGTTTAGGGTAGTGCAGTGGTGTTTGGTTATTGTAGGGGGTCGTGCTTAGGGAAGATTTAGGGTTTAGGGTAGTGCAGTGGTGTTTGGGTAGTGTAGGGGGTCATGCTGGGGGTAGATTTAGTGTTTAGGGTAGTGCAGTGGTGTTTGGGTAGTGTAGGGGGTCGTGCTGGGGGTAGATTTAGGGTTTAGGGTAGTGCAGTGGTGTTTGGGTAGTGTAGGGAGTCGTGCTGGGGGGAGTGTTTTAGGGTTTAGGGTAGTGCAGTGGTGTTTGGGTAGTGTAGGGGGTCGTGCTGGGGTAGGGTTTTAGGGTTTAGGGTAGTGCAGTGGTGTTTGGGTAGTGTAGGGGGTCGTGCTGGGGGTAGTGGTTTAGGGTTTATGGTAGTGCAGTGGTGTTTGGGTAGTGTAGGGGGTACTGCTGGGGTAGTGTTTTAGGGTTTAGGGTAGTGCAATGGTGTTTGGGTAGTGTAGGGGTACTGCTGGGAGTAGTGTTTTAGGGTTTAGGGTAGTGCAGTGGTGTTTGGGTAGTGTAGGGGGTACTGCTGGGGGTAGTGTTTTAGGGTTTAGGGTAGTGCAGTGGTGTTTGGGTAGTGTAGGGTGTCGTGCTGGGGGTAGTGCTTTAGGGTTTAGGGTAGTGCAGTGGTGTTTGGGTAGTGTAGGGGGTAGTGTTTTAGGGTTTAGGGTAGTGCAGTGGTGTTTGTGTAGTGTAGGGGGTCATGCTGGGGGTAGTGTTTTAGGGTTTAGGGTAGTGCAGCGGTGTTTGTGTTAGTGTAGGGGGTCATGTTTTAGGGTTTAGGGTTAGTGCAGTGGTCTTTGGGTAGTGTAGGGGTCGTGCGGGGGTAGTGTTTTAGGGTTTAGGGTAGTGCACTGGTCTTTGGGTAGTGTAGGGGGTCGTGCTGGGGGTTAGTGTTTTAGGGTTTAGGGTAGTGCAGTGGTCTTTGGGTAGTGTAGGGGGTCGTGCTGGGGGTAGTGTTTTAGGGTTTAGGGTAGTGCATTGGTTTTTGGGTAGTGTAGGGGGTCGTGCTGGGGGTAGTGTTTTAGGGTTTAGGGCAGTGCAGTGGTGTTCGGGTAGTGTAGGGGGTCGTGCCGGGGGGAGTGTTTTAGGGTTTAGGGAAGTGCAGTGGTGTTCGGGTAGTGTAGGGGGTCGTGCTGGGGTAGTGTTTTAGGGTTTAGGGCAGTGCAGTGGTGTTCGGGTAGTGTAGGGGGTCGTGCTGGGGGAGTGTTTTAGGGTTTAGGGCAGTGCAGTGGTGTTCGGGTAGTGTAGGGGGTCGTGCTGGGGGAGTGTTTTAGGGTTAAGTGTAGTGCAGTGGTGTTCGGGTAGTGTAGGGGTCGTGCTGGAGGGAATGTTTTAGGGTTTAGGGCAGTGCAGTGGTGTTCGGGTAGTGTAGGGGGTCGTGCTGGCGGTGGTGTTTTAGGGTTTAGGGCAGTGCAGTGGTGTTCGGGTAGTGTAGGGGGTCGTGCTGGGGGTGGTGTTTTAGGGTTTAGGGCAGTGCAGTGTTGTTCGGGCAGTGTAGGGGGTCATGCTGGGGGTGGTGTTTTAGGGTTTAGGGCAGTGCAGTGGTGTTCGGGCAGTGTAGGGGGTCATGCTGGGGGTAGTGTTTTAGGGTTTAGGGTAGTGCAGTGGTCTTTGGGTAGTGTAGGGGGTCGTGCTGGGGGTAGTGTTTTAGGGTTTAGGGTAGTGCAGTGGTGTTTGGGTAGTGTAGTGGGTCGTGCTGGGGGTAGTGTTTTAGGGTTTAGGGCAGTGCAGTGGTGTTCGGGTAGTGTAGGGGGTCGTGCCGGGGGGAGTGTTTTAGGGTTTAGGGAAGTGCAGTGGTGTTCGGGTAGTGTAGGGGGTCGTGCTGGGGGAGTGTTTTAGGGTTTAGGGCAGTGCAATGGTGTTCGGGTAGTGTAGGGGGTACTGGTAAGGGTAGTGTTTTAGGGTTTAGGGCAGTGCAGTTTTGTTCGGGTAGTGTAGGGGGTCGTGCTGGGGGAGTGTTTTAGGGTTTAGGGTAGTGCAGTGGTGTTCGGGTAGTGTAGGGGGTCGTGCTGGAGGGTGTGTTTTAGGGTTTAGGGCAGTGCAGTGGTGTTCGGGTAGTGTAGGGGGTCGTGCTGGGGTGGTGTTTTAGGGTTTAGGGCAGTGCAGTGGTGTTCGGGCAGTGTAGGGGGTCGTGCTGGGGGTGGTGTTTTAGGGTTTAGGGCAGTGCAGTGGTGTTCGGGCAGTGTAGGGGGTCTTTCTGGGGGTGGTGTTTCAGGGTTTAGGGTAGTTCAGTGGTGTTCGGGCAGTGTAGGGGGTCTTGCTGGGGGTGGTGTTTCAGGGTTTAGGGCAGTGCAGTGGTGTTCGGGCAGTGTAGGGGGTCATGCTGGGGGTGGTGTTTCAGGGTTTAGGGCAGTGCAGTGGTGTTCAGGCAGTGTAGGGGGTCGTGCTGGGGGTGGTGTTTCAGGGTTTAGGGCAGTGCAGTGGTGTTCGGGCAGTGTAGGGGGTCGTGCAGTGGGTGGTGTTTCAGGGTTTAGGGCAGTGCAGTGGTGTTCGGGCAGTGTAGGGGGTCGTGCAGGGGTGGTGTTTCAGGGTTTAGGGCAGTGCAGTGGTGTTCGGGCAGTGTAGGGGGTCGTGCTGGGGCTGGTGTTTCAGGGTTTAGGGCAGTGCAGTGGTGTTCGGGCAGTGTAGGGGGTCGTGCTGGGGGTGGTGTTTCAGGGTTTAGGGCAGTGCAGTGGTGTTCGGGCAGTGTAGGGGTCGTGCTGGGGTGGTGTTTCAGGGTTTAGGGCAGTGCAGTGGTGTTCGGGCAGTGTAGGGGGTCGTGCTGGGGGTGGTGTTTCAGGGTTTAGGGCAGTGCAGTGGTGTTCGGGCAGTGTAGGGGGTCGTGCTGGGGCTGGTGTTTCAGGGTTTAGGGCAGTGCAGTGGTGTTCGGGCAGTGTAGGGGTCGTGCTGGGGCTGGTGTTTCAGGGTTTAGGGCAGTGCAGTGGTGTTCGGGTAGTATAGGGGGTCGTGCTGGGGCTGGTGTTTCAGGGTTTAGGGCAGTGCAGTTGTGTTCGGGCAGTGTAGGGGGTCGTGCTGGGGCTGGTGTTTCAGGGTTTAGGGCAGTGCAGTGGTGTTCGGGCAGTGTAGGGGGTCATGCTGGGGCTGGTGTTTCAGGGTTTAGGGTAGTGCAGTGGTGTTCGGGCAGTGTAGCGGGTCATGCTGGGGCTGGTGTTTCAGGGTTTAGGGCAGTGCAGTGGTGTTCGGGCAGTGTAGGGGGTCGTGCTGGGGGTGGTGTTTCAGGGTTTAGGGCAGTGCAGTGGTGTTCGGGCAGTGTAGGTGGTCGTGCTGGGGGTAGTGTTTTAGGGTTTAGGGTAGTGCAGTGGTGTTTGGGTAGTGTAGGGGGTCGTGCTAGGGGTAGTGTTTTAGGGTTTAGGGTAGTGCAGTGGTGTTTGGGTAGTGTAGGGGGTAGTGTTTTAGGGTTTAGGGTAGTGCAGTGGTGTTTGTGTAGTGTAGGGGGTCATGCTGGGGGTAGTGTTTTAGGGTTTAGGGTAGTGCAGCGGTGTTTGTGTATGTGTAGGGGGTCATGTTTTAGGGTTTAGGGTAGTGCAGTGGTCTTTGGGTAGTGTAGGGGGTCGTGCTGGGGTAGTGTTTTAGGGTTTAGGAGTAGTGCAGTGGTCTTTGGGTAGTGTAGGGGGTCGTGCTGGGGGTTAGTGTTTTAGGGTTTAGGGTAGTGCAGTGGTGTTTAGGTAGTGTAGGGGGTCGTGCTGGGGGTAGTGTTTTAGGGTTTAGGGCAGTGCATTGGTGTTTGGGCAGTGTAGGGGGTCGTGCTGGGGTTAGTGTTTTAGGGTTTAGGGCAGTGCAGTGGTGTTCGGGTAGTGTAGGGGGTCGTGCTGGGGGTAGTGTTTTAGGGTTTAGGGAAGTGCAGTGGTGTTCGGGTAGTGTAGGGGGTCGTGCCGGGGGTAGTGTTTCAGGGTTTAGGGCAGTGCAGTGGTGTTCGGGTAGTGTAGGGGGTCGTGCTGGGGGTAGTGTTTTAGGGTTTAGGGCAGTGCAGTGGTGTTCGGGTAGTGTAGGGGGTCGTGCTGGGGGAGTGTTTTAGGGTTTAGGGTAGTGCAGTGGTGTTCGGGTAGTGAAGGGGGTCGTGCTGGAGGTAGTGTTTTAGGGTTTAGGGCAGTGCAGTGGTGTTCGGGTAGTGTAGGGGTCATGCTGGGGTGGTGTTTTAGGGTTTAGGGCAGTGCAGTGGTGTTCGGGCAGTGTAGGGGGTCGTGCTGGGGTGGTGTTTTAGGGTTTAGGGCAGTGCAGTGGTGTTCGGGCAGTGTAGGGGGTCTTTCTGGGGGTGGTGTTTCAGGGTTTAGGGTAGTGCAGTGGTGTTCGGGCAGTGTAGGGGGTCTTGCTGGGGGTGGTGTTTCAGGGTTTAGGGCAGTGCAGTGGTGTTCGGGCAGTGTAGGGGGTCATGCTGGGGGTGGTGTTTCAGGGTTTCGGGCAGTGCAGTGGTGTTCGGGCAGTGTAGGGGGTCGTGCGGGGGTGGTGTTTCAGAGTTTAGGGCAGTGCAGTGGTGTTCGGGCAGTGTAGGGGGTCGTGCAGTTGGTGGTGTTTCAGGGTTTAGGGCAGTGCAGTGGTGTTCGGGCAGTGTAGGGGGTCGTGCAGGGGGTGGTGTTTCAGGGTTTAGGGCAGTGAAGTGGTGTTCGGGAAGTGTAGGGGGTCATGCTGGGGCTGGTGTTTCAGGGTTTAGGGCAGTGCAGTGGTGTTCGGGCAGTGTAGGGGCTTGTGCTGGGGGTGGTGTTTCAGGGTTTAGGGTAGTGCAGTGGTATTCGGGAAGTGTAGGGGGTCGTGCTGGGGGTGGTGTTTCAGGGTTTAGGGCAGTGCAGTGGTGTTCGGGCAGTGTAGGGGGTCGTGCTGGTGGTGGTGTTTCAGGGTTTAGGGCAGTGCAGTGGTGTTCGGGCAGTGTAGGGGGTCGTGCTGGGGATGGTGTTTCAGGGTTTAGGGCAGTGCAGTGGTGTTCGGGCAGTGTAGGGGGTCGTGCTGGGGCTGGTGTTTCAGGGTTTAGGGCAGTGCAGTGGTGTTCGGGCAGCGTAGGGGGTCGTGCTGGGGCTGGTGTTTCAAGGTTTAGGGCAGTGCAGTTGTGTTCGGGCAGCGTAGGGGGTCGTGCTGGGGCTGGTTTTTCAGGGTTTAGGGCAGTGCAGTGGTGTTCGGGCAGTGTAGGGGGTCGTGCTGGGGCTGGTGTTTCAGGGTTTAGGGCAGTGCAGTGGTGTTCGGGCAGTGTAGGGGGTCGTGCTGGGGCTGGTGTTTCAGGGTTTGGGGCAGTGCAGTGGTGTTCGGGCAGTGTAGGGGGTCGTGCTGGGGTGGTGTTTCAGGGTTTAGGGCAGTGCAGTGATGTTCGGCCAGTGTAGGGGCTCGTGGTGGGGGTGGTGTTTCAGGGTTTAGGGCAGTGCAGTGGTGTTCGGCCAGTGTAGGGGGTCGTGCTGGGGGTGGTGTTTCAGGGTTTTGGGCAGTGCAGTGGTGTTCGGGCAGTGTAGGGGGACGTGCTGGGGGTGGTGTTTCAGGGTTTTGGGCAGTGCAGTGGTGTTCGGGCAGTGTAGGGGGACGTGCTGGGGTGGTGTTTCAGGGTTTTGGGCAGTGCAGTGGTGTTCGGGCAGTGTAGGGGGACGTGATGGGGTGGTGTTTCAGGGTTTAGGGCAGAGCAGTGGTGTTCGGGCAGAGTAGGGGGTAGTGCTGGGGGTGGTGTTTAGGGTTTAGGGCAGTGCAGTGGTGTTCGGGCAGTGTAGGGGGTCGTGCTGGGGGTGGTGTTTCAGGGTTTAGGGCAGTGCAGTGGTGTTCGGGCAGTGTAGGGGGTCGTGCTGGGGTGGTGTTTCAGGGTTTAGGGCAGTGCAGTGGTGTTCGGGCAGTGTAGGGGGTCGTGCTGGGGGTGGTGTTTCAGGGTTTAGGGCAGTGCAGGGGTGTTCGGGCAGTGTAGGGGGTCGTGCTGGGGCTGGTGTTTCAGGGTTTAGGACAGTGCAGTGGTGTTCGGGCAGTGTAGGGGGTCGTGCTGGGGCTGGTGTTTCAGGGTTTAGGGCAGTGCAGTGGTGTTCGGGCAGTATAGGGGGTCGTGCTGGGGCTGGTGTTTCAGGGTTTAGGGCTGTGCAGTTGTGTTCGGGCAGTGTAGGGGGTCGTGCTGGGGCTGGTGTTTCAGGGTTTAGGGCAGTGCAGTGGTGTTCGGGCAGTGTAGGGGGTCGTGCTGGGGCTGGTGTTTCAGGGTTTAGGGCAGTGCAGTGGTGTTCGGGCAGTATAGGGGGTCATGCTGGGGCTGGTGTTTCAGGGTTTTGGGCAGTGCAGTAGTGTTTGGGCAGTGTAGGGGGTCGTGCTGGGGGTGGTGTTTCAGGGTTTAGGGCAGTGCAGTGGTGTTCGGCCAGTGTAGGGGGTCGTGCTGGGGGTAGGGTTTTAGGGTTTAGGGTAGTGCAGTGGTGTTTGGGTAGTGTAGGGGGACGTGCTGGGGGTAGTGGTTTAGGGTTTATGGTAGTGCAGTGGTGTTTGGGTAGTGTAGGGGGTACTGCTGGGGGTAGTGTTTTAGGGTTTAGGGTAGTGCAATGGTGTTTGGGTAGTGTAGGGTGTACTGCTGGGGGTAGTGTTTTAGGGTTTAGGGTAGTGCAGTGGTGTTTGGGTAGTGTAGGGGGTACTGCTGGGGGTAGTGTTTTAGGGTTTAGGGTAGTGCAGTGGTGTTTGGGTAGTGTAGGGGGTCGTGCTAGGGGTAGTGTTTTAGGGTTTAGGGTAGTGCAGTGGTGTTTGGGTAGTGTAGGGGCGTAGTGTTTTCAGGGTTTAGGGTAGTGCAGTGGTGTTTGTGTAGTGTAGGGGGTCATGCTGGGGGTAGTGTTTTAGGGTTTAGGGTAGTGCAGCGGTGTTTGTGTTGTGTAGGGGGTCATGTTTTAGGGTTTAGGTTAGTGCAGTGGTCTTTGGGTAGTGTAGGGGGTCGTGCGGGGGTAGTGTTTTAGGGTTTAGAGTAGTGCACTGGTCTTTGGGTAGTGTAGGGGTCGTGTGGGGGTTAGTGTTTTAGGGTTTAGGGTAGTGCAGTGGTCTTTGGATAGTGTAGGGGGTCGTGCTGGGGGTAGTGTTTTAGGGTTTAGGGTAGTGCAGTGGTGTTTGGGTAGTGTAGGGGGTCGTGCTGGGGGTAGTGTTTTAGGGTTTAGGGCAGTGCAGTGGTGTTCGGGCAGTGTAGGGGGTCGTGCCGGGGTAGTGTTTCAGGGTTTAGGGCAGTGCAGTGGTGTTCGGGTAGTGTAGGGGGTCGTGCTGGGGGTAGTGTTTTAGGGTTTAGGGCAGTGCAGTGGTGTTCGGGCAGTGTAGGGGGTCATGCTGGGGGTAGTGTTTTAGGGTTTAGGGCAGTGCAGTGGTGTTCGGGTAGTGTAGGGGGTCGTGCTGGGGGGGTGTTTTAGGGTTAAGGGTAGTGCAGTGGTGTTCGGGTAGTGAAGGGGGTCGTGCTGGAGGTAGTGTTTCAGGGTTAGGGCAGTGCAGTGGTGTTCGGGTAGTGTAGGGGGTCGTGCTGGGGGTGGTGTTTTAGGGTTTAGGGCAGTGCAGTGGTGTTCGGGCAGTGTAGGGGGTCTTGCTGGGGGTGATGTTTTAGGGTTTAGGGCAGTGCAGTGGTGTTCGGGCAGTGTAGGGGGTCTTTCTGGGGGTGGTGTTTCAGGGTTTAGGGCAGTGCAGTGGTGTTCGGGCAGTGTAGGGAGTCTTGCTGGGGGTGGTGTTTCAGGGTTTAGGGCAGTGCAGTGGTGTTCGGGCAGTGTAGAGGGTCATGCTGGGGGTGGTGTTTCAGGGTTTAGGGCAGTGCAGTGGTGTTCGGGCAGTGTAGGGGGTCGTGCTGGGGCTGGTGTTTCAGGGTTTAGGGCTGTGCAGTTGGTGTTCGGGCAGTGTAGGGGTCGTGCCGGGGTAGTGTTTTAGGGTTTAGGGCAGTGCAGTGGTGTTCGGGTAGTGTAGGGGGTCGTGCGGGGGTAGTGTTTCAGGGTTTAGAGTAGTGCACTGGTGTTTGGGTAGTGTAGGGGTCGTGCTGGGGGTTAGTGTTTTAGGGTTTAGGGTAGTGCAGTGGTGTTTGGATAGTGTAGGGGGTCGTGCTGGGGGTAGTGTTTTAGGGTTTAGGGTAGTGCATTGGTGTTTGGGTAGTGTAGGGGGTCGTGCTGGGGGTAGTGTTTCAGGGTTTAGGGCAGTGCAGTGGTGTTCGGGTAGTGTAGGGGTCGTGCTGGGGGTGGTGTTTCAGGGTTTAGGGAAGTGCAGTGGTGTTCGGGCAGTGTAGGGGGTCGTGCCGGGGTAGTGTTTTAGGGTTTAGGGCAGTGCAGTGGTGTTCGGGTAGTGTAGGGGGTCATGCTGGGGGTGGTGATTTAGGGTTTAGGGCAGTGCAGTGGTGTTCGGGCAGTGTAGGGGGTCGTGCTGGGGGTAGTGTTTTAGGGTTTAGGGTAGTGCAGTGGTGTTCGGGTAGTGTAGGGGGTCGTGCTGGAGGTGAGTGTTTTAGGGTTTAGGGCAGTGCAGTGGTGTTCGGGTAGTGTAGGGGGTCGTGCTGGGGTGGTGTTTTAGGGTTTAGGGCTGTGCAGTGGTGTTCGGGCAGTGTAGGGGGTCGTGCTGCGGTGGTGTTTTAGGGTTTAGGGCAGTGCAGTGGTGTTCGGGCAGTGTAGGGGGTCTTTCTGGGGGTGGTGTTTCAGGGTTTAGGGCAGTGTAGTGGTGTTTGGGCAGTGTAGAGGGTCATGCTGGGGGTGGTGTTTCAGGGTTTAGGGCAGTGCAGTGGTGTTCGGGCAGTGTAGGGGGTCGTGCTGGGGTGGTGTTTCAGAGTTTAGGGCAGTGCAGTGGTGTTCGGGCAGTGTAGGGGGTCGTGAAGTGGGTGGTGTTTCAGGGTTTAGGGCAGTGCAGTGGTGTTCGGGCAGTGTAGGGGGTCGTGCAGGGGGTGGTGTTTCAGGGTTTAGGGCAGTGAAGTGGTGTTCGGGCAGTGTAGGGGGTCGTGCTGGGGCTGGTGTTTCAGGGTTTAGGGCAGTGCAGTGGTGTTCGGGCAGTGTAGGGGGTCGTGCTGGGGGTGGTGTTTCAGGGTTTAGGGCAGTGCAGTGGTGTTCGGGCAGTGTAGGGGGTCGTGCTGGGGGTGGTGTTTCAGGGTTTAGGGCAGTGCAGTGGTGTTCGGGCAGTGTAGGGGGTCGTGCTGGTGGTGGTGTTTCAGGGTTTAGGGCAGTGCAGGGGTGTTCGGGCAGTATAGGGGGTCGTGCTGGGGCTGGTGTTTCAGGGTTTAGGGCAGTGCAGTGGTGTTCGGGCAGTGTAGGGGGTCGTGCTGGGGCTGGTGTTTCAGGGTTTAGGGCAGTGCAGTGGTGTTCGGGCAGTGTAGGGGGTCGTGCTGGGGCTGGTGTTTCAGGGTTTAGGGCAGTGCAGTGGTGTTCGGGCAGTATAGGGGGTCGTGCTGGGGCTGGTGTTTCAGGGTTTAGGGCAGTGCAGTTGTGTTCGGGCAGTGTAGGGGGTCGTGCTGGGGCTGGTGTTTCAGGGTTTAGGGCAGTGCAGTGGTGTTCGGGCAGTGTAGGGGGTCGTGCTTGGGCTGGTGTTTCAGGGTTTAGGGCAGTGAAGTGGTGTTCTGGCAGTGTAGGGGGTCGTGCTGGGGCTGGTGTTTCAGGGTTTAGGGAAGTGCAGTGGTGGTCGGGCAGTGTAGGGTGTCATGCTGGGGGTGGTGTTTCAGGGTTTAGGGCAGTGCAGTGGTGTTCGGGCAGTGTAGGGGGTCGTGCTGGGGGTGGTGTTTCAGGGTTTAGGGCAGTGCAGTGGTGTTCGGGCAGTGTAGGGGGTCGTGCTGGGGGTGGTGTTTCAGGGTTTTGGGCAGTGCAGTGGTGTTCGGGCAGTGTAGGGGGACGTGCTGGGGGTGGTGTTTCAGGGTTTTGGGCAGTGCAGTGGTGTTCGGGCAGTGTAGGGGGACGTGCTGGGGTGGTGTTTCAGGGTTTAGGGCAGTGCAGTGGTGTTCGGGCAGTGTAGGGGGACATGATGGGGTGGTGTTTCAGGGTTTAGGCAGAGCAGTGGTGTTCGGGCAGAGTAGGGGGTCGTGCTGGGGTGGTGTTTCAGGGTTTAGGGCAGTGCAATGGTGTTCGGGCAGTGTAGGGGGTCGTGCAGGGTGTGGTGTTTCAGGGTTAGGGGCGTGCAGGGGTGGTGTTTCAGGGTTTAGGGCAGTGCAGTGGTGTTCGGGCAGTGTAGGGGGTCTTGCTGGGGGTGGTGTTTCAGGGTTTAGGGCAGTGCAGTGGTGTTCGGGCAGTGTAGGGGGTCGTGCTGGGGCTGGTGTTTCAGGGTTTAGGGCAGTGCAGTGGTGTTCGGGCAGTGTAAGGGGTCGTGCTGGGGCTGGTGTTTCAGGGTTTAGGGCAGTGCAGTGGTGTTAGGGAAGTGTAGGGGTCGTGCTGGAGCTGGTGTTTCAGGGTTTAGGGCAGTGCAGTGGTGTTCGGGCAGTGTAGGGGGTCGTGCTGGAGCTGGTGTTTCAGGGTTTAGGGCAGTGCACTGGTGTTCGAGCAGTGTAGGGGGTCATGCTGGGGCTGGTGTTTCAGGGTTTAGGGCAGTGCAGTGGTGTTTGGGCAGTGTAGTGGGTCGTGCTGGGGCTGGTGTTTCAGGGTTAAGGGCAGTGCAGTGGTGTTCGGTCAGTGTAGGGGGTCGTGCTGGCGCTGGTGTTTCAGGGTTTAGGGCAGTGCAGTGGTGTTCGGGCAGTGTAGTGGGTCGTGCTGGGGCTAGTGTTTCAGGGTTTAGGGCAGTGCAGTGGTGTTCGGGCACTGTAGGGGTTCGTTCTGGAGCTGGTGTTTCAGGGTTTTGGGCAGAGCAGTGCTGTTCGGGCAGTGTAGGGTGTCGTGCTGGGGGTGGTGTTTCAGGGTTTATGGCAGTGCAGTGGTGTTCGGGCAGTGTAGGGGGTCTTGCTGGGGGTGGTGTTTCAGGGTTTAGGGCAGTGGTGTTTGGGCAGTGTAGGGGGTCTTGCTGGGGGTGATGTTTCAGGGTTTAGGGCAGTGCAGTTGTGTTCGGGCAGTGTAGTGGGTCGTGCTGGGGCTAGTGTTTCAGGGTTTAGGGCAGTGCAGTGGTGTTCGGGCAGTGTAGGGGGTCGTTCTGGGGCTGGTGTTTCAGGGTTTTGGGCAGAGCAGTGGTGTTCGGGCAGTGTAGGGGGTCTTGCTGGGGGTGGTGTTTCAGGGTTTAGGGCAGTGGTGTTTGGGCAGTGTAGGGGTCTTGCTGGGGGTGGTGTTTCAGGGTTTAGGGCAGTGCAGTGGTGTTCGGAGCAGTGTAGGGGGTCTTGCTGGGGTGGTGTTTCAGGGTTTAGGGCAGTGCAGTGGTGTTCGGGCAGTGTAGGGGGTCGTGCTTGGGCTGGTGTTTCAGGGTTTAGGGCAGTGCAGTGGTGTTCGGGCAGTGTAGGGGGTCATGCTGGGGGTGGTGTTTCAGGGTTTAGGGCAGTGCAGTGGTGTTCGGGCAGTGTAGGGGGTCGTGCTGGGGCTGGTGTTTCAGGGTTTAGGGCAGTGCAGTGGTGTTCGGGCAGTATAGGGGGTCGTGCTGGGGGTGGTGTTTCAGGGTTTAGGGCAGTGCAGTGGTGTTCGGGCAGTGTAGGTGGTCTTGCTGGGGGTGGTGTTTCAGGGTTTAGGGCAGTGCAGTGGTGTTCAGGCAGTGTAGGGGTCTTGCTGGAGGTGATGTTTCAGGGTTTAGGGCAGTGCAGTGGTGTTCGGGCAGTGTAGGGGGTCTTGCTGGGGGGTGGTGTTTCAGGTTTTAGGGCAGTGCAGTGGTGTTCGGGCAGTGTAGGGGGTCGTGCTGGGGGTGGTGTTTCAGGGTTTAGGGCAGTGCTGTGGTGTTTGGGCAGTGTAGGGGGTCATGCTGGGGGTAGTGTTTCAGTGTTTAGGGCAGTGCAGTGGTGTTCGGGCAGTGTAGGGGGTCGTGCTGGGGCAGTGTTTAAGGGTTTAGGGCAGTGCAGTGGTGTTTGTGTAGTGAGCAGCGCATGCGCTGCGTCGCTAGGCGAGACCTAAAAAGCATTGCACCAAGATGGCTGCCAACACTTCCTGGATTGAAGTGTTGGCAGCCAATTAGAGCCAAGCTCGTGCTTGTGTAGTTAGGTCCCGCCCAGATATATAAATATTTTTTTCCTTTAATATCTCGAAAACTACTGAACGGATTTACACCATTTAAAAAAAAGGGCGCTTTCTGAACCAAGCACTATCTTTTTGCCAAATTTGGTGTAATTCCGTTCAGCAGTTTTGGCTGTAACCGTGTCTAAAGTTTCCTATGGGAAATTGATTTTTTGACCTCTATTTTTGAATTTCTCAGGAACTACTGAGCGGATTTACACCATTTAAAAAAGGACGCTTTCTGAACCAAGGGCTACCTTTTTGCCAAATTTGGTGTAATTCCGTTCAGCAGTTCGGGCTGTAACCGTGTCTAAATTTTCCTATGGGAAATAACATGGGGAAAACGCGTTTTGGGACCCCCCTTTTTTCTCGGCCCCCGCTTGATGAATCACCCCGAAACTTTCAGGATAGGAGCTGACCGGAGCGCCCCACTAGTTTTGAAAATTTTGCAAAGATTGGTCATCAGGCGCCAAAGTTATTGGGAAAACAAAAAACGCTTTTCCTATGGAAACTAGGTCCTAACTATAACTATCTACTGGCGACCGCCAGTAGATAATATCTCAAACAATACCCTTTCAGGCATGGAGTGCCATATAAATTATGCAAAAAGAAGACTTAATAACTTTGCTGTTGAAATGACAAGTGACTTTGTCCCTTTCTATTTCGTCATGGATGGCAATATGCTAATCCTATGCTTAAAAACTTTGATAGAAAAGCAGACATTTGAGGTGAGAAAATTCCGAGTGTCACTGGTGTTGTAGGGTGCTCTATACGGGAGCTGTTCTCCACCTAAACTTGGGAATGACCCAGAGTTTTTGTTCCTTTTTATATACACCCAAACACTCATATTTATATATATAGCGACAGTGTGTGAAGCGATAAAGAGATAGATATATATTATATATATCGTATACTAGTTTAGAGGTTTTGGGTGCATGGCCAAAGCTTTGAACATTCAATCTGCTAGGGGGAAAGTGTAAGGTAATAGTAGTATTTGTTCTCCATTTAAAAGTCTTGTCCAGTACAAGACCATGGATAAATCTACCATGCATCAGTGATCTCAATCTTCTATGACTGGATATACGTCCATATACTTTCTGTACCATAGCATTTTGTACATTGAATAAAAGGTGTCATACATATTCTTTCTCTTCATACTTGTTCACATAAGAATCACGGGAATAATTATTGATGGAAGCTTTCAGTTTACTTTTGAATGTACATTTGGTAATCAATTAAGCATAAAAGAGCTCTGTCAAATGCAATGTTTCCAGTCATTGAATACAAAAGGATACAAAAGATGCATATTTCCTGTTAGATCTGCCATCTTTGGTGTGATACTCTTTCAAACTATTTTCCATCACTTCTGTTTGCAGAATCTGTTTTTGTTGGCATTAGGACTCTTTATGCTTTACCACTGCCAAACAGAGCTAAAGTGCTTGTGATTGTTCCTTAAAATATGGTAAAATTGGCTTCTACCTAATTGGCACATTTAGTTTGCTTGTAAGTCCCTAGTCAATGAAACTACACATATGAGTATTAAATGCTACTGTGGGCCTGCAGGTCATTGTGCCCCCAACTAAAAGTAGCCCTTTAAATATGTCTTAGGCCTGCCACTTCAGATTGTAGTGCAGTTTTAATCTGCTATTTCAGCTTTTTCTTTTTTTTTTTTTACCTTACAAAATAAACCTTTTTGCCAGGCCCAAACCTACCTTTGTGATACATATAAGTCACCCTTAAGGTAAGCCTTGAAGGCCTTTAGGGCAGGGGGTCTTGTATTTAAAAAGTAGGACATGTGGGTTTACGTTTTACATGTCCTGGTAGTGAAAAACTCCTAAAATTTTCTTTCACTTCTGCAAGGACTATTTCTCTATAAATATTTGACCTCCAGAGCCACTCTTCAGTACACTCCTGGACCTGCAGACATTACAAGAGGAAAGACTACCTTGTTCCCCAGAGGCCCCCATTGATACTTCAGGCCTTCCTTGTTCCCCAGAGGAATGTCCTTCTGCTTGAGGCCTGCCTTGCTCCCCAGTGAACTACCCGGCTGCTTGAGGCCTGCCTTGATCTCTGAGAAGGACGATGGGACCTGCCTCCTTCATCCTACGCTGCCTGAGTACCTTCAAGGGTTAATTGGCTGTCCTCCTGTTCTGAGCCATAGGGGCCTAAAATGCTCAAGAGGCCTTCTTGCACCTGTCCACCTGACCTGCACTGGACCTGCCTGGACCTGCAATTGGACCAGCCTGAGCCCTGCTGGCCTCTGCTAGAGTGAGCCCCTGATACTCAAGAGGGGCATTCAACAGGTCCTGGACCCCTGGCTGGCATCAGAGTGCCCTGCTCTTCATGAAAAGGAGAAATCCTGAAGTTTTGGGCTCTTAGTGACCACACACAGGTCTGTTCACCCTGATACTCTGCCGCCTGTGACATCCGCAAACGCGCTGCTCTGGTGAACCCAACTCTTCACACTAAAACAAGCACCAGCGGTGACCCGCCACGCAATATCTGCACTTCATGCTACAGCTATGTCAGCCCGCTATGACTGCCAACACGAAGCTCCATCAGTGACCCTCCTGGCTACCCAACTGTATCTTCCTACTACAGCAGTGACTCCTCCACTGCAAATGAAACTCTTCACGCCAGACTTTGATGAGGTAACTGTTTCAGCTGGACTAACCTGGTATCTGGCCAGCACTTTGTAGGAGAGTAGGATCTGCTTCACAGGGGTACCCCCACTTTTTGCTGATACTTCACTGGTTTTCGACATTAGTCTGGCTGGGGCCCTGCTATTCAGAACCCCAGCCTAGCTGTTTCCTCTTTAAAAGGGTCTCCATGTGCCTTAGGCACATCACTGATTGGGATCTGGAGTGCCCTTGTAAGTCCCTAGTATATGGTATACTATGTACCAAGGGCATAGGTACCTCAGAGGCCTGCCAGGGGCTGCAGCATGTATTATGCCACCCCTGGTAGGCCATCCAAACTGGCACCACAGGTCTGCTACTGCAGCCTGGGTAAGGTGGTGCATGCACCCCTTGCTGTGGTATAGGTTACCTATATCACTAAATGCATACACACATATAAACCTATAAGTCACTCCTAAGGCAGGCCTTATCAATCCTAAAGGCAGAGTGCATGGTTCCTATGTGAGAGGGTGCCCCTGCATGAGCAAGGCCCCTCTGCAGCGTTCGGAGACCATCTCTGATGCTGTTTGTAGTGCAGCCTGACCATATACTCTTAAACGCATTATATCCTCGCGGTAAAATGCTAACTATGGAATGGCTGCACCTAAACATGTCGTGTTTGGTGTCAAACATCTTGGAATACTACCCCCCGCCAATCCTGGCGGCGGGGGTAGCATTCCACCCTTCTAGAGGGAAAGGCATGTTAACTCTGACGAGTCCGGTAACTTCTTTCCAGAGCCTGGCATCACAAAATGGATGCTGCTGCCACAGACACGAGTCTGGCCTCCTGCTGCTGGACGAAACTCCGGCAGGGGAGGCCTGGACAATAGGTTTCCTGTCCCAGGGAGGTGTGACCACCTCCCCAGACAGGACAATGTGTATTGGGGCTGGGCGGGAGCACTTTCGGGTGCTTTGAAGTCCTGCACTGGGGGCACATTTGGTGTCCCTGTGCATACCCCAGTTCAAACCGGATCAGGGGCTTGCAGCCCCTGCTTTGGCGCGAACTGGACAAAGGGAAAGGGGTGTAGCCACCCCTCTGCCCTGACCCACCCATAGGTGGGGCCACAGAGTAGTCCATCCCCTATTTTTAGAATAAAGGTAGGAACCCAGTCCCTAGGACTTTAGATTATACCTGGACGAAACTCTGAAACAGAATCCTGGACCTTCGACGCTCTACTCACGATTAGAGGACTGAAGAATCTCCCTTGGGGTCAAGGAGTGACTCCCCTGCTTGGCAGGCACCAAAGAAGCATCTGTCCGGTTCGCATCACTGAAGCTCCCGTCGGACGCCGAAGTCATCGCATCACCAGAGGTGGATTCTCAGACTTCCCCGAGGCTACCCTGAGTCCCCAGCAAAGCTGAGGCCCGTGGCTATCGTGGGTGACGTGAGACCGTGACCCCTGGACACCGAGCACATTTGCAAGTGCACCATCTTCTGGGTCTCCCAAGAAGTCGTGCTTTGGGCTCCGAGTAGCCCTAGCCTCCAGCACCACCTGCACCGAAGATCACTGGCCCCCACTCCACGAGTGTCCTGTAAGCCAGCTCCACGTGCGGCGTCACGAGGCTCCTTCGCGGTCGCTAGCCCGTTGGCTAGTAGCCCTTACCGAAGGCCAATCTTTTCTTTACTTGGCAGTCTGGTTGCTCCAGGCCTGCCCTCACTTACCCTTGCTGGGTGAGTTCCCCAGACCTTGCTGGTCTGCATCATCGACGATCTACATCTTACTCGAGACTTGCCGTTGCCAAGGCCTGTTGGGTCCAATCTGGTCGCCGACACCTCTGCACTCGACAGACATCGAGCAACAGCCCGAATCCTGCTCCTGGTCGCCGACAACGCCTCCCGGACCTCGTGGCTGAAGAGTCAAGACGACCGTCAACGAACTTGAAGCACTCGACATCGGTGGGCATCTGTCCATCGCCCTCCTGGTCACTGGCTAGTGACCCAGACTCTGTCCCCTCTGCTTTCAGGTTCTTCAGAACTCCGATCCACTCTTGGATCCACCCGGACACTTTTCTCCTGGTCGCCAGCAGCACTTTGCAGCAGATCGCCATAAGAAACGACGACGAAACCCGACCCCGAAAGGCACCTATGCACCCGGCTTCCCTGGGTGAGGTAACACGAGTACTCCGGTGCTCCCGTGGGTAGAGACTCTTCAAAGTCCTAGATCTCAAAGGGTTTTGTCCTAGTCCTTTTTAAAGTGTCCCTTTCCTCTATTTTCCCGATCCCGACTTTCTCCATAGAAGTTAACGGCGTATCGCGGTTGTGTATTTACACTGCACGCGTCTCCCGTGGGTCCCCTGTGTCACTACCTTGGGTGGTTCCTTGTGGTCCAAGCACTTCTAGAGGCTCTAGGCCTAGTGTCTAGTTCAGTCGTGGTTCGCATACCACTTTATTGGTATATGGTTTGGTACGCCCCTAGGGCCCAAACGTGTATTTGTGCTATTACTGTGATTTAAGATCTTATAACCTATGTACTTCGAACTCTAGCCTCATAAAGAGACTAGAGGGGTGTGTTTAGTAATAAATACATATATTTTGAATATATACCTGGTGTGGTGCTCTTTCATTTGGTCACTCAAGAGATTATAGACTGGTAAAACAAGCTGCTTTACATTCCTTCAAGACTTAGCCTGAAGGCTGCTCTCCACAGCTACCACTAGGATAGCTTTCAATAAGGTTGTCTTTAACCTACCTACCATAAGAGTCGATTTGGACTGGTGCAAGGTGCCCACTATAATTAGTGGACAGCATATGCCAGGCCAACTTCTCACATTGGTGTGCAGCGTGTGGGATTCCAGCTTGCTATTGTTTTACCAGATAATCTCAATTGAATTGATCAACTGAAAACCACTAAAGGTACCTAAGGTACATATAATTTAAGCTTAGAATATCAGTAAGTTCTACTGAACTTAGAGTTGTGTGTTAAGGGATAGCACAACCCTTTCTACAACTCAAGAGAGTTTAGTAGGCCACACTAGAGTAGGTAGTGCATACACCACACCACACTAGTAATGTCTTTAAAAGCAGGATCTAGAGATGCCCTGCAGGAAGCCATTGAGCTTCCCCCTCCAAGTATGACACACTCCCATTCTTGGAACTGAGAGCTTTGTGTAACGTGAGGAAATTAAGGACAGGCCAAAGTCCCACCACCCAACACCTCCAGGAGATGTTGGTGGCTTATGATCTTAGTAAGTCCTCAGAGACTGAAGGGGTAGGAGCAGAGGGTGGGCCAGCAGATGAGGAAGGGGCCAGGGGTACTACTACCCCCAGCCCCCCTCTGAAACTGACCAGGAGGGTGACAATGACCCTGACCTGGAAAACCCAATCCCTTCTGGGGAAGATGAAGATGAGGATCTTGAGAACCACACCTTTGTCCCCCCAGGAAGGATTATGAGTGTGCTCAGAAAGTCTAGGTCTCCTTCTCAGGAGTCTAACCACTCTGGCACCTCAATAGGGAGCTCTGTTTCTTCTCACAGGAGGGAATCCTCTCATGAGAGAAGAAAGAGACTGGTCCAGTATGAGGAAACTCAACTGGAGATCAGGAAGAAGCAATTGGCTTTAGATAGAGAATCCCTAGATCTCCTTAAAGAGAGAAGAAAGTTGGGACTAGAGTCCCATGGTGGCAACCATGTCCCTAGAGATAGGGAAAGGTCCTATGACCATAGGAACCTGAGCAAGATTGTCCCTCCCTACCAGAGTGGGGATGATATCCACAAATGGATAACTGCTTTAGAGAGGGCCTGTAAAGTACAGAAGGTCCCTCAGGAGCAGTGGGCAGCAATCTTGTGGCTCTCCTTTGCTGACAAAGGTAGAGACAAGCTCCTCACTGTTAGAGAGGAGGATGCTGACAATTACAAGGTCTTGAAGAGTGCTCTTATTGATGGGTTTGGCCTAACCACTGAACAGTACAGGTTGAAGTTCAGAGACACCCAAAAGGCACAGACTCAAGACTGGGTAGACTATGTGGATTGTTCTGCCAAGGCTCTGGAAGGCTGGTTGATGGGCAGTAAGGTGTGTGACTTCTCAGGATTGTATAATCTGATAATGAGGGAGCAGATTCTTAATAACTGTCAAAACCAGCTGTTGCATCAGTACCTGGTTGACTCTGATCTGACCTCTCCCCAAGAATTGGGAAAGAAGGCAGACAAATGGGTCAGAACCAGGGTGAAGCAGAAGGTACAGAACCAAGGTGGGGAAACCAAGAAGCAAGATGCTAAGAACTCTGACAAGGGTGGGGAGAAGGGTAAAGATCAAAAGTCTTCATCAGGCCCCCAAAAATCTTCTTCTGGTGGGGATTCCCAGTCTACCAAGGGTAAAGGCCAAAGAAAACCATGGTGCAAGGTCTGTAAGCAAAAGACCCACTGGACCAGTGATTGCACCAAGTCCAAAGACTCCAGTCCAGCACCCACCAATGCCCCTAAGGCACCTGTTCCCCCTAGTACAGTTGGTGGAAGTGCTCCAGCAAAGGGTTTAGTAGGGTTCACCCTGGGAACTGAGTTGGGCTCTGACTTAGTCAGGGAACTGACTCAGGCTGTGTTAGTCTGTGATGGAGGCATGGATGTGACCTCCACTGTGAGTCCCAGTAATCTGGGCAAGTACAGACAACAGCCTTTAATCAATGGACGAGAGGCTTTGGCATTTAGGGACACAGGGGCAAGTGTCACAATGGTGACACAAGACCTTGTGCTACCTGGGCAAGTTATACTTGGTGAGATGTACCAAGTGACCAATGCTAGCAATGTCAGAACAGACCATACTCTGGCAGTTGTTAACTTCTCCTGGGGAGGGGTAACTGGCCTTAAGAAGGTTGTGGTAAGTGCAAACCTACCAGTCGAATGCTTGCTTGGCAATGACTTAGAGACTTCTGCTTGGGCAGAAGTGGAGCTCAGGACCCATGCAGAAATGCTGGGGATCCCTGCAGATGTGTTTGCTGTGACCAGGTCACAAGCTAAACTGTCTAAAACTGAACAGGCCTTGGATTCTGGAAGAATGGACCAAGTGCCTTCCAAGAGGAGGAGTAGTAGGGTTAAGGCAGTGCCTTCCCCCTTGGCTCAGGAGGAAGATCAGTCCCTTGAGGGGGATGATCTCAGCCCTGAAGAAGGAACTGTCCCAGAGGAACTTGAACCTGACCAGGTTGAGTTCTTGGGGACAGGGGGACCTTCTAGGGCAGATCTGAGCCAGGAGCAGCAGAGCTGCCCCTCCCTTGAACCCCTCAGACAGCAAGCTGCTGCTGAGGCTGCTGGGAAAGCTAGTGGTCCCCATACAGTGTATTGGGATGATGGACTCCTGTACTCAGAGAGTAGAGACCCCAAGCCTGGTGCTACCAGGAGGTTGGTAATACCTTTGAAGTTCAGGGGCTTCCTATTGACCCTAGCCCATGATATTCCCTTAGCAGGACACCTGGGCCAGAACAAGACTTGGGACAGAATTGTCCCTCACTTTCACTGGCCCCACATGTCTGAAGACAGTAAGGAGTTTTGTCGCTCCTGTGTAACCTGCCAAGCCAGTGGCAAAGCAGGTGGCACTACAAAGGCCCCCTGATACCACTACCTGTGGTGGGGGTGCCCTTTGAGAGGGTAGGGATTGACATTGTTGGTCCCATGGATCCCCAAACAGCATCTGGGCACAGATTTATACTGGTGGTAGTGGATCATGCCACCAGGTATCCAGAGGCTATACCCCTTAGGACCACTACAGCACCTGTGGTGGCAAGGGCCCTCCTGGGAATTTTCTCAAGAGTGGGCTTTCCTAAGGAGGTGGTATCAGACAGGGGTGCAAACTTCATGTCTGGGTACTTAAAAGCAATGTGGAAGGAGTGTGGAGTTACTTATAAGTTCACCACACCCTATCACCCACAATGCAATGGTTTAGTTGAGAGATTCAACAAAACCTTGAAGGGCATGATTAAAGGGCTCCCAGAAAAGCTTAGGCGTAGATGGGACATACTCTTGCCCTGCCTTTTATTCGCATATAGGGAGGTGCCTCAGAAGGGGTTGGTTACAGCCCTTTTGAACTTCTGTTTGGCCACCCTGTGAGGGGTCCACTGTGCTTGGTGAAGGAAGGATGGGAGTTACCTCTCAAGCCCCCAAAGCAAGATATAGTGGACTATGTACTTGGTCTCCGCTCCAGGATGGCTGAGTACATGAAAAAGGCAACCAAAAACCTTGAGGCTAGCCAGGAACTTCAAAAGGCCTGGCATGACCAAAGAGCTGTTCTGACTGTTTACCAGCCAGGACAGAAGGTGTGGGTGTTGGAGCCAGTGGCCCCAGCAGCTCTCCAAGACAAATGGAGTGGACCCCACACTATTGTTGAGCAGAAGGGTGAGGTCACTTACTTAGTAGACCTGGGAACACCCAGGAGTCCCCAAAGGGTTCTCCATGTCAACAGACTTAAGCCATATGTGGACAGGGCAGACATGGGCTTGCTCATGGCTACTGATGAAGGGCAGGAGGAAGAGAGTGACCCACTCCCTGACCTGCTCTCACAGAACCCTGACGATGGGTCAGTTGATGGTGTAGCCTTGGCAGGCAGCCTCACTACCCAGCAACAAACTGATTGCAGGCAAGTCCTCAATCAGTTTAGACATATGTTTTCACTGACACCCAGTCAGACCACCTGGTGCACTCATGAAGTGGACACTGGGGACAGTCTGCCTATTAAAAACAAGATTTATAGGCAACCTGACCATGTCAGGGACTGTATCAGGACTGAAGTCCAGAAGATGTTGGAATTGGGAGTGATTGAGCCCTCAGATAGCCCTTGGGCTAGTCCAGTAGTCCTAGTACCTAAACCTCACACCAGTGGTGGGAAAAGAGAGATGAGGTTTTGTGTAGACTACAGAGGCCTCAATGCAGTCACTAGGACTGATGCCCATCCAATACCCAGGGCAGATGAGCTCATAGATACTTTGGCCTCTGCCAAATATCTCAGCACATTTGACCTAACAGCTGGCTACTGGCAGATCAGACTAGCTGATGCTGCAAAGCCCAAAACAGCATTTTCAACCCCTAGTGGGCATTATCAATTTGTGGTGATGCCCTTTGGTCTGAAAAATGCACCTGCCACTTTCCAGAGGTTGGTGAACACAGTTCTCACAGGACTGGAAGCCTATAGTGCAGCTTATCTAGATGATATTGCTGTCTTTAGCTCCACCTGGGAGGATCACCTGGTCCACCTCAGGAATGTTTTACAGGCCCTGCAAAAGGCAGGCCTGACTATCAAGGCCACTAAGTGCCAGATAGGGCAGAGTCAGGTTGTGTACCTGGGCCACCTTGTGGGTGGAGGCCAGGTTCAACCTTTGCAGAGCAAGATCCAGACCATCATGGACTGGACTGCTCCCACTACCCAGACTCAGGTGAGAGCCTTCTTAGGCCTGACTGGGTACTATAGGAGATTTGTCAAGGGGTATGGATCAATAGTGACACCCTTGAATGACTTAACTTCTAAGAAAATGCCCAAAAAGGTTCAGTGGACAGTTAGCTGTCAAAAGGCATTTGATGACCTCAAGCAGGCCATGTGCACTGCTCCAATTCTGCAGAGTCCTGATTACTCCAAGAAGTTCATTGTTCAAACTGATGCATCTGAGTTGGGGGTAGGGGCTGTACTGTCACAATTGAATGAAGAAGGTCAGGATCAGCCAGTAGCTTTTATTAGCAGAAGGCTGACCCCTAGAGAGAAACGTTGGTCAGCCATAGAGAGGGAGGCCTTTGCTGTGGTCTGGGCTCTGAAGAAGTTGAGGCCATACTTGTTTGGTACACACTTCCTGGTTCAGACAGACCATAAGCCCCTCTTATGGCTAAAACAAATGAAGGGTGAAAACCCCAAACTGCTTAGGTGGTCCATTTCCCTACAGGGGATGGACTTTACAGTGGAACATAGGCCTGGGAGTAACCATGCGAATGCAGATGGACTCTCTAGGTATTTCCACTTAGAACATGAAGACTTAACTGGGCAAGGTTAGTTTAATGTCCCTACGTTTGGGGGGGTTGTGTAGGAGAGTAGGATCTGCTTCACAGGGGTACCCCCACTTTTGCTGATACTTCACTGGTTTTCGACATTAGTCTGGCTGGGGCCCTGCTATTCAGAACCCCAGCCTAGCTGTTTCCTCTTTAAAAGGGTCTCCATGTGCCTTAGGCACATCACTGATTGGGATCTGGAGTGCCCTTGTAAGTCCCTAGTATATGGTATACTATGTACCAAGGGCATAGGTACCTCAGAGGCCTGCCAGGGGCTGCAGCATGTATTATGCCACCCCTGGTAGGCCATCCAAACTGGCACCACAGGTCTGCTACTGCAGCCTGGGTAAGGTGGTGCATGCACCCCTTGCTGTGGTATAGGTTACCTATATCACTAAATGCATACACACATATAAACCTATAAGTCACTCCTAAGGCAGGCCTTATCAATCCTAAAGGCAGAGTGCATGGTTCCTATGTGAGAGGGTGCCCCTGCATGAGCAAGGCCCCTCTGCAGCGTTCGGAGACCATCTCTGATGCTGTTTGTAGTGCAGCCTGACCATATACTCTTAAACGCATTATATCCTCGCGGTAAAATGCTAACTATGGAATGGCTGCACCTAAACATGTCGTGTTTGGTGTCAAACATCTTGGAATACTACCCCCCGCCAATCCTGGCGGCGGGGGTAGCATTCCACCCTTCTAGAGGGAAAGGCATGTTAACTCTGACGAGTCCGGTAACTTCTTTCCAGAGCCTGGCATCACAAAATGGATGCTGCTGCCACAGACACGAGTCTGGCCTCCTGCTGCTGGACGAAACTCCGGCAGGGGAGGCCTGGACAATAGGTTTCCTGTCCCAGGGAGGTGTGACCACCTCCCCAGACAGGACAATGTGTATTGGGGCTGGGCGGGAGCACTTTCGGGTGCTTTGAAGTCCTGCACTGGGGGCACATTTGGTGTCCCTGTGCATACCCAGTTCAAACCGGATCAGGGGCTTGCAGCCCCTGCTTTGGCGCGAACTGGACAAAGGGAAAGGGGTGTAGCCACCCCTCTGCCCTGACCCACCCATAGGTGGGGCCACAGAGTAGTCCATCCCCTATTTTTAGAATAAAGGTAGGAACCCAGTCCCTAGGACTTTAGATTATACCTGGACGAAACTCTGAAACAGAATCCTGGACCTTCGACGCTCTACTCACGATTAGAGGACTGAAGAATCTCCCTTGGGGTCAAGGAGTGACTCCCCTGCTTGGCAGGCACCAAAGAAGCATCTGTCCGGTTCGCATCACTGAAGCTCCCGTCGGACGCCGAAGTCATCGCATCACCAGAGGTGGATTCTCAGACTTCCCCGAGGCTACCCTGAGTCCCCAGCAAAGCTGAGGCCCGTGGCTATCGTGGGTGACGTGAGACCGTGACCCCTGGACACCGAGCACATTTGCAAGTGCACCATCTTCTGGGTCTCCCAAGAAGTCGTGCTTTGGGCTCCGAGTAGCCCTAGCCTCCAGCACCACCTGCACCGAAGATCACTGGCCCCCACTCCACGAGTGTCCTGTAAGCCAGCTCCACGTGCGGCGTCACGAGGCTCCTTCGCGGTCGCTAGCCCGTTGGCTAGTAGCCCTTAACGAAGGCCAATCTTTTCTTTACTTGGCAGTCTGGTTGCTCCAGGCCTGCCCTCACTTACCCTTGCTGGGTGAGTTCCCCAGACCTTGCTGGTCTGCATCATCGACGATCTACATCTTACTCGAGACTTGCCGTTGCCAAGGCCTGTTGGGTCCAATCTGGTCGCCGACACCTCTGCACTCGACAGACATCGAGCAACAGCCCGAATCCTGCTCCTGGTCGCCGACAACGCCTCCCGGACCTCGTGGCTGAAGAGTCAAGACGACCGTCAACGAACTTGAAGCACTCGACATCGGTGGGCATCTGTCCATCGCCCTCCTGGTCACTGGCTAGTGACCCAGACTCTGTCCCCTCTGCTTTCAGGTTCTTCAGAACTCCGATCCACTCTTGGATCCACCCGGACACTTTTCTCCTGGTCGCCAGCAGCACTTTGCAGCAGATCGCCATAAGAAACGACGACGAAACCCGACCCCGAAAGGCACCTATGCACCCGGCTTCCCTGGGTGAGGTAACACGAGTACTCCGGTGCTCCCGTGGGTAGAGACTCTTCAAAGTCCTAGATCTCAAAGGGTTTTGTCCTAGTCCTTTTTAAAGTGTCCCTTTCCTCTATTTTCCCGATCCCGACTTTCTCCATAGAAGTTAACGGCGTATCGCGGTTGTGTATTTACACTGCACGCGTCTCCCGTGGGTCCCCTGTGTCACTACCTTGGGTGGTTCCTTGTGGTCCAAGCACTTCTAGAGGCTCTAGGCCTAGTGTCTAGTTCAGTCGTGGTTCGCATACCACTTTATTGGTATATGGTTTGGTACGCCCCTAGGGCCCAAACGTGTATTTGTGCTATTACTGTGATTTAAGATCTTATAACCTATGTACTTCGAACTCTAGCCTCATAAAGAGACTAGAGGGGTGTGTTTAGTAATAAATACATATATTTTGAATATATACCTGGTGTGGTGCTCTTTCATTTGGTCACTCAAGAGATTATAGACTGGTAAAACAAGCTGCTTTACATTCCTTCAAGACTTAGCCTGAAGGCTGCTCTCCACAGCTACCACTAGGATAGCTTTCAATAAGGTTGTCTTTAACCTACCTACCATAAGAGTCGATTTGGACTGGTGCAAGGTGCCCACTATAATTAGTGGACAGCATATGCC
>CAWUFW010024565.1:0-58285 GCA_963921515.1 Calotriton arnoldi | reverse complement strand
GTGCTTCGTTCAGTTACGTATTGCTCAAGCACTGTCCTAGTAGGAAGAGCCATATAGGCGCTGCGCGATCGTGAAGCCCGGGGCAGCCAAGGAAGGTCCCAGATGGATCTCCCAGTCACCGCCCTGTCCATATGGAACCACACCTTCTCACTTTCCCACGCCACCACTCCGATATAAAGCGAAGGTGAGAGGCCCAGTAATACTCCAACAAGTTGGGGCAAGCCAGACCGCCTCTATCGCGAGGCGACATGAGGATTTTATTGGAAAAGCGCGGCCTACGCCCCCCCCAGATGAACTTGGTGATGCGGGATGGGAGTCGGAAGGGACTGAAAGAGATATAGGATTTTGGGGAGTACCGACATTTTAATTGCATGCAGACGACCTAACCAAGAGAGAGTGAGAGGTTTCCAGGCTCGCAGATCCTCGAGCACCGTCTTCCGACAATCCTGCCAGTTAACTTGGGACCAAGAGGAGAGAGTGGGTGTTAGCCGAAGCCCGAGGTATCGGACAGAATGGGGAGCCCACTGATAAGGGACTAGCGACTGGAGCAAGGGGATCTCATTCCGAGGGATCGTAAGGTTGAGGACCCAGGATTTCTCGTGGCTAATTTTTAGACCAGAGGCCGACTCAAAGGATCGGAGGAGGGTCAGAAGGGCCGGGAGAGAGGCGTGCGGCTGTGATAACGTGAGGAGAAGATCGTCTGCAAAGAGGGCCACCTTGTGAGACTGACCTCCAAGGGGGATGCCATGAATATCGGGGGCTTGGCGGATCAAGATGGCAAGGGTTCCACAACAAGGGCAAATAGCAGGGGTGAGAGAGGGCATCCCTGCTGAGTGCCTCTGTGTATCGAGATGGGGGCAGAGAGTTGACCATTGACCCGCACCTGGGCCGTCGGGGAAAGGTAGGGGGCCATGATCCGGGCTATCACCAAGGGGCCCAGCCCAATTTTGTGTAAGACTGCCCGGAGGAAGGTCCAGTCCACCCGGTCGAACGCCTTCTCCGCGTCGAGCGACAGAAGGCATGCAGGGATGTTCCAGTGGCGGGCTTTGCCCACCAGGTGCGCGATACGGCGCACATTGTCCGTGCCTTGACGATGGCGAATGAAACCGACCTGATCCGGTTCAATGAGGCAGGTAAATGTGGCTCAAGCCTTTTAGCTAATATTTTGGTGTAGAGTTTAAGGTCCGTATTCAAAAGAGCTATGGGACGGAAGGACGAGCAAAGGGCAGGGTCCTTGCCTGGCTTAGGGATTAGGGCGATTTTGGCCAGCCCCATGGAAGGAGACGGCCCTACAATAGCGGCGAAAGAGTTGAAAAGGCGGACGAGGTGGGTCCTGAGCTGCAGCAAAAACATGCGATAAAAGGAGAGGGGAAGGCCATTCGGCCCCGGGGACTTTCCGAGAGGAAGGTCCTTCAGAGCCCCCGCGAGCTCTTCTCGTGTAATCGGTTCTCCAGTTGTCGAGCATGGTATTGACTGAGCGGGGTCCAGGGACAGGCGTCCAACAGAGCCTGTATCTGGTCAGGGGAGGACTTTGCTTGAGCGTATGGGGTGGAATAATACGCATGAAAAGCCTCACATTTGGACGCTTCTGTGGTGGCACATGCGCCATCTCCAGTTCGAATATGGGCTATGTGGGCCTTGCTGCGCGCGCCCGCAGGCGCCTAGCCAGGACCGTGCCCACCTTGTCTCCCCCCTCATAATAACGCTGCTTCAGCGTTAACAGAGCCCGCTCAGCTTTATTGGTTCTATGGGCCCGCAGCTGGCCACGAAGAAGGGCCAGGCGTCGTTTGTGGGCCAGTAAAGAGCGTTCCTGATCGAGTTTTTCAAGGTCCTTGATATCCCTAGAGAGATTATCCTCAAGGAGGCACGCTTCCCATGCCCGTGCAATCGCTATGGACGTGGTATGGCCGCGGATAGTGGCTTTAAAGGCGTCCCACACAACAGGAAAGGGGGTTTCAGGGAGATCGTTAAGCTCGAAGTACGAGTCAATGGCTGCTCTTATTTCCGCCACATCCACCGGATCACGAAGGACATGCAGAGGAAGGCGCCAGCGAGTGCGTGTAGAGCAGTGGCTCAAAAGAAGCTCCACATGAGCATGATCAGAGACAGAGATGTCAGACATAGAGGCAGGTACCGTCTCGCCTATCAGAGCGTGCGAGATAAAGACGTGGTCGATACGTGAGTACGAACAGTGTACATGCGAGTAGTATGAATAGTTGCGTGCATCGGGAGAGTGATACCGCCAAGAGTCGAGTAGAGTGAGGTCCGCCAATTGCTTTTTCAAGGCGGAAGACATAGCCCCCGCCCCGTGGAAAGATCCGTCACTGCGATCCAGGTCGGCATCCCACACCAGATTAAAGTCGCCTTCTATGATAAGAGAGGGATCCGCCTGCGGCACGTGTTCCCTCAGGAGAGCGCGAAGGTAGGGGTCTTTTGCCTGATTAGGCGCATATATATTGCACAGGGTCAGGGACCGGTGCCCGACCTGAACCCCTACTTTAAGAAAGCGACCGTCGTGGCTGCGGATAATTTTAGATTTCCCCTGCCTGATGCCAGAGCCACAGAGTATTGCCACACCAGCTGTTTTGGAGGAGGCCGAAGCACAAAATTGGAGGGGATATCGGGGATGAGCCATTAGGGGGACATCTGCTTTCATCAGGTGTGCCTCCTGAAGGAGTATTATATCAGGTTGCTGCTGCAAGAGGTAGCGCCATATCTGGTGCCATTTATTAGGAGAATTAAGCCCCTTAACATTGAGGGAGAGAAGTTTCAGACAAGGGTTAGCAGTCAATCCAGTGGAAGGTGAGGGCAAACAATGGCGCAAGCAATGGCGCCCCAGGAAGGGGTAGGACAAGACATTGGCAAGAGAGGGGTGGAGTAGAGGACCACTGCCCCCCCGAGAGCAGAAGTAGGACCACGAGATGCCTCCCCGCCCACCACGGAGAGAAGGAGAAGACGAAGAGAAGAGATAGAAAAGGAGAGACAGAAGACAGAAGCGCAAAGAGGAGAAAAGAGCAATATACACCAAAAAATACAACATTGGCCAACAGGGCCACAGTGTCCTGTTCCAGTCCAGGGGTAATCGCGGCCCTAGGGCATAGATCATCCCAGAGAAGTCACTCTCCTAGGAGCAGGGGGGGTGTGCTCTTCAGGCTCCAAGCATGAGGGCAAAGGAGGCAGGCCCGTGCCGCCCGCCATCGAAGTGAGAGGCCGGGAATTCGCCTGGCTTGTGGTGGGGTCACGGGTCAGCAGCCCCAGGCCTCAGGTGTGGACAGTGCATCATAGCAAAACAGGTGCAAAGGCACTTCCATGCGATCATGGCGTAGGGGGGCGAGAGCCAGTTGAAGAGCGACTCTCTTGCATGGAGCGGATGTGCTGGATGATTTCCTGCTTGGCTTGGGAGGCCGACCGCTCCCCCGAATGTGACGCTCTCCTGTGACGGCGTACCTGGGACCAAGACAGCTTAGCAGGCTCCCAGATACGGGAGGATATGCGGGCTGGGCTGGGCGGCGGCGTAATGGAGATGTGCAAGAGGTGTGCTGCTTCTTGAAGGGATCGTACCATACGGCGTTTAGACTCCCATTGAAAAAAGAGCGCAAAGGGGTGGCCCCATTGATACTGGATGTTCAGGCTCCGCAACTTGTCTGTTACCGGCTTGAAGTCTCGACGTCTGCGCAGCGTGGTAGGGGCAAGGTCCTGGAAGAGCAGTATTGTGGCACCTTTGTAGGTGAGTTCCGGTTTGGAGCGCGCCGCCTTGAGAATCGCCTCCTTCTCCGTAAAAAAGTGGACCCGGGTCAGGATGTCGGGGATGAGGCCCACTCGGGCAGATGGACTCGAGACTCGGTGTGCTCGATCTAGGGCCGGCGGGGAGGCGTCATCGTCGGCCCAGATTTCATGTAGTAGTTTTGCCACAAACGTCATGATGTCTGACCCTTCCCCTCCAACCGGAATCCCCCTAATGCAGAGGTTGTTGCGGCTGCTCCGATTTTCCAAATCTTCCTGTTTCAATTGCAGGTCGATGTGCTGCTCTTCCAGGGTGGCCAGTCGCTGCCAAAGCTGTTCTTGGTCTTCCACTCGGGCATCCGCCGTCCTCTCGAGGCCATCTACTCTCTCTCTCCTAGGTCGGTGACCTCTTTTCTGAGTTCCCGCACACAAGAGTGAACTTCCGATCGCAAGGAGCCTATTTCGGACTTGAGCTCCGCCATGAAGTTCACCATGAAGGTTTGTGTGACTGGCGCCTAGTCATCTCCGGCCGGCGCCACCATAGCGCCGGAGGTACCTGGGCCCGGCTTGTTCCAAAGTGCAGCAACCGGGTTGTCCTTCTGGGGTGTCACCAACTCCTTCCCCGGCTAAGGGGTCGATTCCGATTCGGGCCGGAAAAAGCACCGACCGACTCGGATCCGGAAAAAATACCGACCGACACGTACCAGTGGCGCCCGACACGCCAAGTACGATGCAAGCCGCGATAAATCCGACCGACACGTCAGGAAACCAAGCCGACCGACCGAGCCGCTCGGAAAATAGCAATCCGGCCGGAAAAACACGCGAATCCAACCGACCGACACGCACCCGGAACAAATCCGACCGAATCGTACCCGCCAACTCCAACCCGCAAAGTACGATGCAAGGCGCGAAAACACGACCGAGTCGGACGGAGGACAAGCCGTACGACCGACACGCATACAAAACCGAGCCGAAGCAACACAATACACCGTGACCGACGCGTACGCAGCATACAAAACTGCACAAACACAGCGTGAACGAAACGGAAAACACCGTACGAGACCAATGCAGGGTCCGACTCGGTCACAAGAACGTTTCCAACATACACAAACAGCACAAAGGAAAAATCAACCAAAAAAGGCCAAACAAGTAATTACCAAGCCAATAAATACTGGGGGGTGGGGACAGAGAACAAAGACACACCCACAACTCCACCTATATAAAGGACACAAATCACTACCATGAGCCTTTGCAAATGCCATTCCACTGCCAGCACCCAAGAGAAAGCAACCACACACCCACAGCTCATCCCTCACACAAGCCACACACCAGCAGCACACCAACAAATACCTACCTCACATACACCCAGCACAACACACACCCACACACCCTCACCTGCACACCAACACACACATCACCCACCATCACCACCCATCACCATGCCCCCAAGAAGAATCACAAGTTCCTAGATTGTGAATTGGAAGTCCTGGTAGACGAGATCCTCAGGGTAGAGCCACAGCTGTTTGGCACATTGGTCCAACAGACCCCCATGTCGCAGAAAACCAAGATGTGGGAGAGGATCATCAACAGGGTGAACGCACAATCACCATGTCGGCGCACAAAGAGCGACATCCAGAACAGGTGGTATGACGTGCGCAGGAGGGTACGGAAACTGCTGAAGCAAGATTACATCAACAGCCAACACACCGGCAGTGGCCCTCCTGCCAAGCCAATATACCTCAGGCCCTGGGAGGAGAAGGTGCGGGCCATCCTACCGCCAGTGAGCATATATGGACTAGAGGACATCCCAGAGCCTGGTGAGTACACAACAAATGTACACAATATACTGCCACAAAACACACACACATCACTGTCAAGGGAGAGTCAAACCATGCACTCATAGCAATTACACAGCAACTAGAACAGAATCATCCCAAAATGTGTATGTCAGTCAGATAAACCCAACACATGCCATCAAAAAAGTCACATCCAACTGTGCCAACACATGTACAAACACAACCACAACTACAGCTAGGCAGTGGCACAAATAGAACTAACACACACATCCACACATGTAGCCACCACAACAACACCAACACACAGTGAAGAACACTCAAAGGAAGGAATTCTGTGTATGCTGGCCAAGTCAGTGTAGCCAATAGCATCATGGGAGTCGCAGTCACACATATTGCCCCCCCACAACTGTCCCATCAACACCACCATGAACCATGCGCACATCACAGGGAGTGGAGAAGGACTCACAAGATGGCTGACACTGGCTACTGCTGTGAGGAGCACAAGGCCCTGCTGCCAACTGTGCACCAACAAACAGCAGGACACCACTGACTGACATCCTGAGAGACAACTTACACTCCCTGCAATGCAAGCACGTTCCATGGTGGGATATCTGGCTGGCTGGGTGGGAAGGGGGACTTGCAGCACTGACCATAGTCACCAGCACCTCCCCTCACACCCCCCCCAACACAAACTCCACAGTACCCACCTGGTAGAATGCAATGCCCTCCATCCTAACACAAGATCCCACAAAGCACCACCACCCTGGCTTATGTTGTGTGAAGCACAGGGACACTCTTGGGACTCTTAGCCAAACAACTGCCAGGACAACACTCCCAGCCATCCTGTCAGCACAGCCAGCCCACCCCACAGGGAAGCAGAGTCAAAAGGAAGGAAGCATGGGCATGCTGGGAAGGGGGTGGAGGCAATAGCATGATGGGAGTCGTAGTCACAGACATTGCTCAGCCTCACAACTGGCCCATCAACACCACCCTGAACCATGCTCACATCACAGGGAGTGGAGAAGGACTCACAAGATGGCTGACACTGGCTACTGCTGTGGGGAGCACAAGGCCCTGCTGCCAACTGTGCACCAACAAACAGCAGGACACCACTGACTGACATCCTGAGAGACAACTTACACTCCCTGCAATGCAAGCACGTTCCATGGTGGGATATCTGGCTGGCTGGGTGGGAAGGGGGACTTGCAGCACTGACTATAGTCACCAGCACCTCCCCTCACACCCCCCAACACAAACTCCACAGTACCCACCTGGTAGAATGCAATGCCCTCCATCCTAACACAAGATCCCACAAAGCACCACCACCCTGGCTTATGTTGTGTGAAGCACAGGGACACTCTTGGGACTCTTAGCCAAACAACTGCCAGGACAACACTCCCAGCCATCCTGTCAGCACAGCCAGCCCACCCCACAGGGAAGCAGAGTCAAAAGGAAGGAAGCATGGGCATGCTGGGAAGGGGGTGGAGGCAATAGCATGATGGGAGTCGTAGTCACAGACATTGCTCAGCCTCACAACTGGCCCATCAACACCACCCTGAACCATGCTCACATCACAGGGAGTGGAGAAGGACTCACAAGATGGCTGACACTGGCTACTGCTGTGGGGAGCACAAGGCCCTGCTGCCAACTGTGCACCAACAAACAGCAGGACACCACTGACTGACATCCTGAGAGACAACTTACACTCCCTGCAATGCAAGCACGTTCCATGGTGGGATAACTGACTGGGTGGGTGGGTGGGTGGGAAGGAGGTCTGGCTGTCAACCAAACACAATCAATGCAGACCATGTTCACACCCCAGAGAATACATAGAAATGCCCAAATAATGCAGGACAATGTGCCACACCAATATCAACCCCTGACTGTGACGACTTAGGACAATACAATGTACAGGCCCGCACCCCGAGGCACAGTCACAACTGTCAGGTGTGTCAACCACTGATGCCTGCAGAAACATGACATACATTGTTTGTGTCTCCCAAAAACAGGTGATGATAGGGACACAGCAGCAGACGCTGAGGAGTCCCAGTCCCAGGCTCAAGAGGATGCCGAGCTCACTGGCGTCGTACAGCCTCTGTCCTCCTCGGACGATGAACAACCTGGCACATCCGGTGCAAGTCAACATGCTGCACCAGCAGGACCACCAGCTGCAGCACCAGCAGGTCCACCAGCTGCACCCCTGCACCCACCCCTCCAACGACTGTCACCACGAATACCATCCCTGCCGACATGGACAGAATAAGGAACAACACCAGCGCAGTGACCCTGGACCAACCTGGGGCCATGGACACCACCACCACCACCAACCCCCAAGGTGGACCAGGGTTATCTGTGCGTGCAACTGCACACACTGCACATGTCAGCAGGGGTGGTGGGAGGGGTGGGAGACAGAGGTCGCTGCTTGCAGACGTTGCTGGTGTGCATGAAGACCCACAACTGGTACGCATAGCTGATGCGTACCAGTCCAGCACCGGAGAGCTCAGCCAGGTAGTGGGGCTCCTCAGAGACATCAAACAGCAGCAGGCTGCCCATCATGCCCGCTTGGACTCCCACATGTCCCAAGTGGAGTCACACATGTCACGTGTGGACTCCCACATGTCACGTGTGGACTCCCACATGACCCGCGTGGAGTCCAAGTGGGATGTACTACATGAGATGACGGCGGTGCACAGGGACATTTTACAATGCCTCCGCCAGATGAACAGCAACCAGTCCACACCTCCCTGTGTGCCAACAACATCTGGTACCGAACAAACTGCAACTGCCACAGGGAGGGAGGAGGACTCTGGCGGAGAGTCCCCTGCACCGCAGCAGCCTGCACTTGAGGGCCCCCCAAGAAGAGGGGTCGTCCGAGGAGGGGAAAGTGAGAGGCTGATGGCCAAGCGCAACTCCCAGGAAGCCTGAACCTGTTCTGGATTTTCGCCTTTGTGCACAGACTGTTCACCCTGTTGATGGCAACACTACTCCCACACATTGCATGGGGAGTATAAGTTGGAACAATGTGTCAGACAACAGTGGCCCCGATACTGGGGATCCTGTCTACCTGGACTTTCTATTCATCTAGGAACTTGGGATTGCAAGATTCATGTACAGCACAATCCATCCTATGCACTATTATCACAATAAACACACTAATACACCATACTTGCCTCTGTCGTGATTCCAACGTGGGTGCTGTTATGGGGATGATGAACTGCAAAATTACACAGTGTATGCGAACTGCAACAGCAAGGACAACACAGGCATGTGAGTACAGGCAACGTGACACATATGAGGGAGACACACCACCAGGGCTACACAACACATACACACCTAGGCCATCTGACTCATTGCCTACACTGATGTTGCCAGGGAAGACGGTGCAATGCACAGACACCACACCCATTCCCAGTTGTAGTCAAGTAGCCCACAGGTGCAGTAAGCAAATGGCAGTCAAATGTGTGACCACAGACAACGCACATCACTAAGTGAAGCACAGGTTTATTACACAGTAGCAACATGCCGTAACCACTACAGATGCAAGGTAACCCCACCTGGTAGCGGGCACACAGTCAACAACTGTAGACAGAAGGAAGTCCATGGGTGTGGCGCACATCACCTGTAGGGACACAACAGCTACCAGCCTGGATGTGCAATCACGTCGTCGGTGGACACAGTTGACCAAACGAATCTGAAAGTACCCTGTGAAGGACAGAAATGACACACAGTCAAAAGCAATGCAGTACAGGACAGAACAGCAAAACTCATGCACAATACATGTTACAAGATACCCACCCAGAACCAAGTTAGCATGTCAACACTGTTGGGGAGTACAGCCCACCTGTCACCACACATCGCAACACACATCCTGTCAAGTAGCCCATGGACACACTCCAACAGCACCAGAGCACCACCCACACATCATGCCAACTCACATCATTCACATGACACCTCAGGATACTCACATTCAGCTAAAGAAGTTGGTGATGAGCTGTGTGCGGACATCACCATCACCATCATCATCATCATCGTCACTGGCATCGTGGTCCAGGCCAGGATCCTCCACAGGTGGCGGATGTTGGTCATCGTCATCCTGGATGAGAGGCAACTCCTTCCGCACTGCCAGGTTGTGGAGCATGCAGCAGACGATGATAATCTTGCACACTTTCGCAGGGGCATATGGGAGGGACCCTCCGGTCTTGTCCAGGCAGCGGAAGCGGCTCTTCAGGAGACCAAAGGTCCGCTCAATCACTCTCCTGGTCCGACCATGTGCCTCATTGTAGCGCATCTGGGCAGGTGTCACAGGGTTCCTGAGGGGTGTCAGCAACCACGGCATGTTGGGGTATCCCGAGTCACCTACGGACAGACAAGTGCACATCAGTTGACTTGGAAAAGTGGGCGGAATACTACAGATCAGATCACACACAATGGCACAAAGTCAGTACACACCGACAAGCCAGGCACGCTGGTTCTGCATCTGTGCCATCAACCTGGGGATGCGACTACTCCTCATCACAAAGGCATCGTGTGCTGAACCAGGGAAACGGGCACACACGTGTGTGATGGTCATGTCTGCAAGACACACCACCAGTGCATTGACCGAGTGGTAGTGCTTGCGGTTCCTGTAGGCCTGCTCCTGGGCCTGTGGTGGTACCAAAGCCACATGTGTCCCATCAATGGAGCCAATGACATGCGGCATCCTCCCCAGGGCATAAAAGTCACTCTTCACGTCAGTGAGTCGTCGCAGTCTAGGGAAATAGATGTACCGGTTCAGGAAGAGCAACATTGCCGCCAAAACATCGCGGAGCACACGGCTGAACATGGTCTGTGACATCCCACCAGCAGACGCCACAGTATGTTGGAAGGTACCGGTGACAAAGAAGTGTAGGGCTGCCATCACCTTCACCTTGGGGGTCAGCGCTGTAGGATACGGCCGGCCAGGCTGCAAATTTGGGGACAACTGCACTGCAAAATCCTCAATCAGCTGCCTGGTGAAGCGGTACCGTCGGATGCTGTCCCGTTCCACCATCGTTGCCAGGTCTGGGAATGGCCGATGGACAGCAGGAGCCCTGCAGTGCAGAGGAGAAGTAAGCAAGATCGTCAGTCACCCCACATATGCGGCATTGAACACACTCAAGATCCCAACATACATCATCATGAGGCACAACTACATGAAGTGTGCAGTACCGGAACAACATTTATGGTACATACATGGCCAACATCTGTCAACACGGTCCTACAGGTGGCATCAATTTGTCCCTGTTTGGCCCATTGGATATCATGATGCTGTGTCACAGTCACCCCCCAGTGACATGTGAGGACAGATGTGCCCCAGGCACCACAGCTCAACGACAGGCACATTCCCAGGGACCCTGTAATGCCACATGGACACTGGCATCACCTGGAGTATCATGTGTACACCACAACAAAACAAACATGACCCCCACAGGTAGTGGCCACACTTGCCATGGCAGGAGAGCCATGGACGTCTGTGACACACACGCACAACATCAGAGTCCATGCACACACAACGTGGATGTGGAGACTGTCTCCCATTGTGCACATGAAATCAGAGACATTGTAAACACTACATGCACAAAGACTGTGGAGGGCCATCACTATTGTGCCACTGGGACACCCTGGCTCAAACATACCGTCCCACATGGGACTCACGGGGTATGTGACATGACATACACAAACACCACTGTGAAATGTGACCATGGCACATGCACAGATATGAACAGTTGCACATCACAGTGGTCACGTACACGTAACACCCATGATCCTGTCCCCATGAACACGTGCACAGCCTGGGGGTGGCTGCCCACAGGTGACACCCACAGGACAACATGTACACCAACATACACACAATAGGAAATGCAGCCTTACATGCCTTATGATAAGGTTTGGACAGGCTGTCGTGATGTAGGTGTGCCCCTCACTCCCTGGGAGCTATCTGTGGCTGGCATATGTCCATCTGAGACAGGCATGCTGACATATGCCAGTCACATGTACAGTGATGCGTTGTACTGCAATGGACCGATCGGTGCCTCCGGCCGGCCCATTGCATTCAATGTGTGCGGGTACGCGTTGTACCCCTGTGCTGCGTTGAACAGCAATGGACCGATCGGTGCCTCCGGCCGGCCCATTGCATTCAATGTGCGGGTACGCGTTGTACCCCTGTGCGCGTTGAACAGCAATGGACCGATCGGTGCCTCCGGCCGGCCCATTGCTTTCAATGTGTGCGGGTACGCGTTGTACCCCTGTGCGCGTTGAACAGCAATGGACCGATCGGTGCCTCCGGCCGGCCCATTGCATTCAATGTGCGGGTACGCGTTGTACCCCTGTGCGCGTTGAACAGCAATGGACCGATCGGTGCCTCGGCCGGCCCATTGCATTCAATGTGTCGCGGTACGCGTTGTACCCCTGTGCGCGTTGAACAGCAATGGACCGATCGGTGCCTCCGGCCGGCCCATTGCATTCAATGTGTGCGGGTACGCGTTGTACCCCTGTGCGCGTTGAACAGCAATGGACCGATCGGTGCCTCCGGCCGGCCCATTGCTTTCAATGTGTGCGGGTACGCGTTGTACCCCTGTGCGCGTTGAACAGCAATGGACCGATCGGTGCCTCCGGCCGGCCCATTGCATTCAATGTGTGCGGGTGCAGCGTTGTACCCCTGTGCTGCGTTGAACAGCAATGGACCGATCGGTGCCTCCGGCCGGCCCATTGCATTCAATGTGTGCGGGTACGCGTTGTACCCCTGTGCGCGTTGAACAGCAATGGACCGATCGGTGCCTCCGGCCGGCCCATTGCATTCAATGTGTGCGGGTACGCGTTGTACCCCTGTGCGCGTTGTACTGCAATGGACCGATCGGTGCCTCCGGCCGGCCCATTGCATTCAATGTGTGCGGGTACGCGTTGTACCCCTGTGCGCGTTGAACAGCAATGGACCGATCGGTGCCTCCGGCCGGCCCATTGCTTTCAATGTGTGCGGGTACGCGTTGTACCCCTGTGCGCGTTGAACAGCAATGGACCGATCGGTGCGCACCCATTGACAATGGGCTTGCCTGGCAACGGACGCGTTTTCGAATATTCGAACGAGTCGGTTGCTGGAAAATCAGTTGGTCACCCACAACAATGTTGCAAAATCATGTATGTCATGAAGTTGAAGATTTGAAGGATGCTGTGGGCGTGTTTTGGTGCTGCTATTCCATGGATTGGCCAGATTCAGAAGATGCAAACGACTTGGACCTATCACTTTGGACACAAGGGACAGTATCTGCCTCTCCAGCACATATATATTGCTGCATGTTCCCCTGAGAGCCCACTTGCCTGCACTACATGCTCCAGGACGACATCTGCCACTGCACTGCTGCTGTCTCTGCCCCTCTGGACCCTGCAATGGCACGTACTGTGGAGAGAGCCCCAGCCTTCAGCCTTGAAGAGAACCAGGCCCTGCTGGACAGCCTACTTCCACAGTACAGCAAGCTGTATGGGACACCAGGGGAGCAGGTGAGTGTTCTGTGCACTGCCTTTCTGAATGTGCATTTTGTCTGACTAGCAAGGCTGAGAGTCAGCACACCACTGGCTAGCAGGCTCACTGAGTAGTTGTCACCCCCCATAGTGTGTAGTGACTTGCACTGGACAGGTATGGTGCAGTGACAGTGCTTCTGAACAGGGTTTTACTCCCCATGCTATGATACCATGTAGTGACTTCTGGAAAACTGTCCATGGGCAGCCGTGCACTGCCTGGGTACACCATGTGCCCCTGTGATTGCGACATGTATATGCAACTGTGTCATGCACGGATATGTTGCATGTGTAGTAATGTCCTTATCACTTTGTCATCCTGACAGGCTTCTGCCCATCGGAAGCATGAGATCTGGAAGGACATCGTCCGGGCTGTCCGGTCCGTGGGGGTCTACAAGCGCCGGATCCGCAACTGCCAAAAGAGGTGGCAGGACCTTCGGGGCTGGACCCGGAGGATTGCACGGGTCCAGCTGAAGCTGTCGCCTCCTCGCAGGAGGGGCGGAACACGGACCCTGACCCCCACATGCTCAGGATCCTGGCGGTGGTCTTTCCAGACCTGGATGGGCAGCTGAAGGCCAGAGAGCAGCAAGGAGGGGGTGAGTCAAAGACTGCACTGTGTACTCTGTCTAACATGTTATGTGCCCTCCTCGGGCCAGGTTGAACTGCCACAGTACAGCAGTCATGTTGTCCAGGAGCCATGTCCCTCTATTGTGCACTGCCCACTCCTCATCTGATACCCAGGTGTGGCCCTTACATGCAGGGAATTCTGTCACTTAGGACTGTGTCCTTGCAGTTTGCTTGACTCAAGGTGGGAGACAGCATCTGTTTCCCTGACTCTGTGGTGGGCATCATGGGTGGGTCCATTGCTTACACAATGCCTGTATTCTGACATGTATTCAGCGTGTTACTTTGATCTGTGGTCCAATTGCTGAGCTGATCCACCACATGTGGCTGGGGTACCTGGCACACACCCATGCTGCGGGTGGGAACAATGTTTGGGCCCCAGGAGTATGTATATGACGTGTGTCACACATACTTAGCCAGCTGCCTACAGTCCAGGGCTCATCCCTCATTCATGTGGGGCTGGACAGTCATGCCTACTCCAGGCCATACAATACACTCTGTACTCCCACTCCCGTGTATCAGAGGACACATTGTGCACAGTGATTTGCCCCTCAGGTGTCTGCCTCTGTGTCAGTGTGCTGTGGATTAGTCGCCAGGACTGCTGTGGAGTTTCTTGGTAGGGGCTCAGCATGCCACTGGAGATGTGACCATAGGAGACGATACTTGTGTGACACATAGGTGTCTGATCAGCTGCCCATGCAGACTGGGGCATGTAAATGTGAAGTTCAGGCAGCTGTTCCCCATGCACAGCAGAGTGTGAGGGGCTCAGGTTCAGAGGGTAGTGTCACAGGTCTCCCATATGTCCAATAGGTATGACCTGGACAGATGAGGGTTAAGAGGATGTGTTGTGGGGGGGATGTACATGTGCACTTGTGCAGCTCCAGGACTTGCATTCCCCATGACCTACTATTGTGACACAGTGCAGAGTGTTGTTGTCTGGCTGCAAAGTCATACATCACTGAGACAGTGATGTATGACTTTGCAGTCATGCCTCCGCCATGGCATGTGTCTACTGATTGGTGATCCTGCAGGGGAGTGACATGTGCTACATGCACACCATAGTGGCGCTGGCTATCAGGACATGGGTGCATCATGGTGTCTGTCGCTGGTATGCATCACATGCATTTCCTATTTGACTCTGGGCATCCCTTACATCCGTAAACCTGTACTGACTCAGTGGCAAGAGCTGTGATGTGTCCACACCGTGTCCTCTGCACTGTCCAACTACTGTGTACTTGGTGCATGTGTCAACACTGGGGTGTTGCAATCCAACAGACACCAGACAGATGGGTGCAAGGCCATGTGGGATGTGAGTGCCATGCTTGGCATCAGACTGACAATTGACTTCTCCTGTTCAATTAGTGCACTTTTAGCAATGTACAACTAATGATGCCAGGGCTTGCTCTGTGATGTGCTGTGCTCACAGTGGTGTGTGCGTTATGTGCAGGTGACTGATGTCTGTCTGTTTCCCCATTGTTTGCAGATACATCCACGGCCACGGAAGGGGACAGCTCCACGGACCAGGAGGAGCCGGAGAGCCAGACTGGGTCAGCAGCCGAGGAGTGGTCGGAGGGACCCAGTGGCACGGAGGGCGAGGGGAGCCACACCGAGGAGTCCTCAGCAGCATCCACCTCAGCTGAGGACCAGAGCAACTCGGAGGATGACTCCCTTGTGGAGGCGGGTGTCAGCAGCCACCACACCCCAGCTAGTGTTGCTGTCCCCGCCACCACCAGCACCACCACCGCCCTCCCATCGGCTCCCATTCCCCAGGTCCGTGGAGGCTCCCATGTCCGGGAGCGTGTCTCCTTTGGGCCAGGCACCGCACCCCCTGCCCCTGTGTCCCCTGCTGCCCTGAGTGAGGAGTCTGTGTACCTCCTTCGCCAGCTCCATGTAGGGCAGACAGCCATGCTGAGTGTCCTCCATGCGCACACCGCGCTGTTGACTCAGCTGGTGTCGTTCATGGAGGGCATCTCATCGGGCATGTCTGACCTACAGAGGGGCAATAGGTCCATGGACTCCTCCCTGACGGCAGCAGTGTCCCTCCTCAAACGGTCCCTCACCCCTCCTGCCTCTGCTCCATCCACACTCCCCAGCACCTTACCCATCCCAGGCACACACACACTGGCACACACCAGCACACACACATCCAGCACACTGACACACACGCCAATGACAAAACGCACACGCAAGCACATTCAGGGGACTGAAGCCAGACTCACAGGGGATGGGGCCCTGGAACACACACACGCATCCACATGCACTGCGCAGTCCTCAGTTCCCTCTCCCTCCAAAGCACCCTCCCTTGCCTCACCTGCAACCCCAAAGTCACAGCAGCTCTTCCTCTGTGACCTCGGCCTCTTCCCCACCGATGAAGCTACTCCAGCATCCCGGGGGAAGAGGAAGCCCACCCACACGGAGCAGAGTGCCCCTCGCCCCCGGACACCCTCCCCCAGGCGCAGACGGACTGAGGCCCCCACCCGCAAGTCCCCCGGAGTGCTAAGAGCAAGACCCCGCCACCGCCCTGCAGCTCAGGCACAAGGTCTCCGTCCTCCATCCCTCAGGCCCCACTGCACAGGTGCCCCCACCACACCCTGCCCCAGGTTCCCCCACCCACAGATATACCATCCCCAAGATGCTCCGGCCTTCTCCCCCTGCCACTTGCTCTCCCAGCACCACACCCCCCGCTGCGCTTGTCTGTGCCACTGATGTGGTGAGGGTGTCCCCCCTCTGTCCAACCCACCTTGCCTGTTCCCCATTCTCCTCCCCTGGAGGTAGGCACTGCAGTGGAGTCCACTACCGCCCTGTCTGACTTGGGCACTGCAGTGGCGGACCTGTCCACCCCATCTGCAGGGTCCACTGCAGTTGTGCCGGCACCCACGACATCTGTGTCATGCCCCCAGTTGTGCCGGCACACACCATGTCAGACACCTCCACTGCAGTTGTCAGTGGCTCTCCAGCACCCACCACCCCTTCCCTGACTCCCCCTGGTGAGCCCTGATCCTGTCCCTGCGGTGCCTGGCCTGCCCCCCGGTTGCCCCTCCTAGTGGATTGTCCCTGGTATTGTGCAGGCATGCGTAGGGTGACATCTGCCAGTGTCACCCTGTTTGAACTTTGACAATGGACTGGCCATTGGCCTTTGCTCTTTTTCAGGACTTCGTTTGGCCTCAACACATATGCTGAATAAAGCAACTTTCTTTTCTCTAGTGCTCATGCTTCAGATGTACATGTTGTTGGTGCAGCTAACCATGCCCTTGCTGCAGTGATGGTGATATCTGGTCTCATGATTATGAAGTGTTACTGTGCAGGAACCCATGTGGTCCAGGGGGAATGTGTCCTATCATGTGGTGTATCCATGTCATCAATAGCAGCATCTGAGGGTGTCATGTGTTCAGTATTTGGCAATGGGTTTCCTACTTACATTGGCAATTTCATATCTGTGGCTTCCACCCCTGCACATCTGTTGTGCCTGCCATCGTTGCATTTGTCTACTTCCCTGACCGTGTTGCCATCTCCAGTGGACATGCAGGTTTGGGCATCAATGGGGAGGGACTCATCCGTGTAGTCAGTGCAACATTGCTATACAAGTGTGTTGGATCTGTGCTGATGATTCCGTTGGCACATCCATGACCAGGCTGATGTGATGGGAGCCCTCATTTGGTGCTAATTGTTGATTGTGTGACCAAGTGCTCAGCTGACATGATGGGGCCCTACTGAGGCAACATATGGCACAGCTTTCCTCACACAGGAGTGGAGTCCCCTCATGGCAGTGTGTACACGTGTGACATTGCCTGCGCCCAAGGTGTGTGTTGTATGTGCATGTCTGTGTGTTCACTTCCATTCATCTGCGCATGCTGTGATCCCTAGTGTTGTACCTGTTTGTGATGCTTGCTGACTTGAGCTATGTTCCCCCAAAGTCTTCTCCCTGTGTTCTCTGTGATGTGGGTGCATGGCACATTACTGGTCATCAGGGTGTCACCCATAGGTGTGTTTGCTGTCAGGGCAGAGTTTGTGTGCTGACGCAGATGGGTCACAGTCAGGTTTCCCTTTGGCACTTGTTGTTTGCCCCTGTCATGTGATTTCCAGTTTGTGTTATCTTTCAGTGATTGTGACACGTTGTGTGTGTGACTGCTGGCACTCCTTAGGGTCCGGGCTGCAATGTTGGTTGTTGTCTATGTGTCTTCTTTGTGGGTGACCTTGGCTTCTTCATTGGTGTGTGACTGTGGCTGGGATCCCATTGGTCGGTGTGGTATTGCCGTCATGTCCATGTACAGCGTAGTGTGCAGTGTGTCAGACATTCAGGAGTCTTGTTGAGTGTCCATGTGTGATGTGTTTCTACACCTTGGTTCCCACCCACCACCCTGGAATAGTAATGGGTGCATGTGCAATGTCACCAGTGCATGTGTACTTCACTGCTGCACATTGTTGGAGGTCGAGGGTGTGGTCTTGAGTGTGTGCAGATGAGAGTTGTTGCCCGGCTAGTCCCCTGCCTCCATGTTGGCCTTGGCTTACTGGCCATGCTGATTGATTTGTGCTTGTGTAGGTGTGATGGTAGTTAGTTGCTCAGGACACCTGACTGTGGTTCACAGTGTGAACGACATTTAGCTTTGTCATCACAGTGGTATTTTTCTTCAGCCCAGGGTCACCACATTGTGGGGGCCCTGGGGGTGGTGCTGTGGTGTGTCTGTGACTTGCTGTGTCAGTTGTTGTTCCTACGTGCCTGTGTGACATGTGTGTTTTGTGCTCCCTCTCACCTGTCAATGCCTGCTTGCCCACATAGGGGATTTGGATCCATGAGTTACCTTAGTGTGGCAGTGTATGCACATCTGTATGATTGGTATTCAGCTCTCCTCATGTGTTGTGTTGTTGCCTGGGGACAATGGCACCCCCACCCCTCACCTGCTGTGTATGATGACAGTGTTGGTCTGCCTGTTTGTGTTTGTGCATCTGCACCACTGCATTGGCATATCTTGGGTGTGCCATTGGCTGTATGTTGTTTGGTGTGTTTCCCCTGCTGTCCCTGGGACTCCTAGGTCATCGGTCAGCACAGTGATCATGGTTTGTGTGTCCCATTGCTGCCATGGTATGGTATCTGTTCACCTCACATCTGCTGTCTCCACAGGGTATCTGCATTTGTGTGCCCATTGGTGCAAATATGTGGTTCTGCATTCTGATGGTCACTTCTGTCATTGTGTCATTGATGACTGTTGACGGTCTCAGCCCCCATGGGTGTTGTTTGTCTGCACATGGCCAAAGGAATGTTTCATTTGCACTGCAGTATTTGGCTCCCCCAATTTATGTTGCAATGGGACACATACACTACTTTGCCACAGATGAGTTTTTGGTTCTGTGACCAGGAATGATCCATGCAGTTTGGCAGTTGCAGCTCTTTCTTTGTCAACAATTACCTTTTGGTCACTGTGATGATGAGGGTGTAGACCCCATTGCCACAATGGTCAAAATGTGCTTCAGCTATGGACCCCACACTTGCCTTTTGGTCACTGTGATGATGGGGGTTTAGACCCCATTGCCACAATGGTCAAACTGTGCTTCAGCTATGGACCCCACACTTACCTTTTGGTCACTGTGATGATGGGGGTTTAGACCCCATTGCCACAATGGTCATGGGCTGCTTGCATTGTGGGTGCCACACACATATATGTGTGGCACATGTGCTAGGGGGTCACATTGTATGTTCAATGTCATGTTCGGTGTTGTAGGCATTTGACACAGCCTGCTCACACGCTTGTCATGGTGGTGGGGGGATGTCTTAATCTTGCATTCCCTAGGTTGTGGTGTGCTTGTTGTGTCATGCATTGTCCATCCTATGAGTGGGGGTGGTAGTAGTGGTAGGCATCCTGCCCCCTGGCTAAGGGTGGTAGTAGTGGTGGGCATCCTGCCCCCTGGGTGGGGGTGGTAGTAGTGGTGGGCATCCTGCCCCCCTGGCTAAGGGTGGTAGTAGTGGTGGGCATCCTGCCCCCCTGGGTGAGGGTGGTAGTAGTGGTAGGCATCCTGCCCCCTGGCTAAGGGTGGTAGTAGTGGTGGGCATCCTGCCCCCTGGCTAAGGGTGGTAGTAGTGGTGGGCATCCTGCCCCCTGGCTAAGGGTGGTAGTAGTGGTGGGCATCCTGCCCCCCTGGGTGAGGGTGGTAGTAGTGGTAGGCATCCTGCCCCCTGGCTAAGGGTGGTAGTAGTGGTGGGCATCCTGCCCCCTGGCTAAGGGTGGTAGTAGTGGTGGGCATCCTGCCCCCCTGGGTGAGGGTGGTAGTAGTGGTGGGCATCCTGCCCCCCTGGGTGAGGGTGGTAGTGGTGGTGGGCATCTGGCACCCCCTGGCTAAGGTGGTAGTAGTGGTGGGCATCCTGCCCCCCTGGGTGAGGGTGGTAGTAGTGGTAGGCATCCTGCCCCCCTGGTTGAGGGTGGTAGTAGTGGTAGGCATCCAGCCCCCCTGGCTAAGGGTGGTGGTAGGCATCCAGCCCCCTGGCTAAGGGTGGTAGTAGTGGTGGGCATCCTGCCCCCCTGGGTGAGGGTGGTAGTAGTGGTAGGCATCCTGCCCCCCTGGTTGAGGGTGGTAGTAGTGGTAGGCATCCAGCCCCCCTGGCTAAGGGTGGTAGTAGTGGTAGGCATCCAGCCCCCTGGCTAAGGGTGGTAGTAGTGGTGGGCATCCTGCCCCCTGGGTGAGGGTGGTAGTAGTGGTGGGCATCCTGCCCCCCTGGGTGAGGGTGGTAGTAGTGGTAGGCATCCTGCCCCCCTGGCTAAGGGTGGTAGTAGTGGTGGGCATCCTGCCCCCCTGGGTGAGGGTGGTAGTAGTGGTAGGCATCCTGCCCCCCTGGCTAAGGGTGGTAGTAGTGGTGGGCATCCTGCCCCCCTGGGTGAGGGTGGTAGTAGTGGTGGGCATCCTGCCCCCCTGGCTAAGGGTGGTAGTAGTGGTGGGCATCCTGCCCCCCTGGGTGAGGGTGGTAGTAGTGGTAGGCATCCTGCCCCCTGGGTGGGGGTGGTAGTAGTGGTGGGCATCCTGCCCCCTGGCTAAGGGTGGTAGTAGTGGTGGGCATCCTGCCCCCCTGGGTGAGGGTGGAGGTAGTGGTAGGCATCCTGCCCCCCTGGTTGAGGGTGGTAGTAGTGGTAGGCATCCAGCCCCCCTGGCTAAGGTGGTGGTAGGTAGGCATCCAGCCCCCCTGGCTAAGGGTGGTAGTAGTGGTGGGCATCCTGCCCCCTGGCTAAGGGTGGTAGTAGTGGTGGGCATCCTGCCCCCCTGGGTGAGGGTGGTAGTAGTGGTGGGCATCCTGCCCCCCCTGGGTGAGGGTGGTAGTAGTGGTAGGCATCCTGCCCCCTGGGTGGGGGTGGTAGTAGTGGTAGGCATCCAGCCCCCCTGGCTAAGGGTGGTGGTAGGCATCCAGCCCCCCTGGCTAAGGGTGGTAGTAGTGGTGGGCATCCTGCCCCCCTGGGTGAGGGTGGTAGTAGTGGTAGGCATCCTGCCCCCCTGGTTGAGGGTGGTAGTAGTGGTAGGCATCCAGCCCCCCTGGCTAAGGGTGGTAGTAGTGGTAGGCATCCAGCCCCCCTGGCTAAGGGTGGTAGTAGTGGTGGGCATCCTGCCCCCCTGGGTGAGGGTGGTAGTAGTGGTGGGCATCCTGCCCCCCTGGGTGAGGGTGGTAGTAGTGGTAGGCATCCTGCCCCCCTGGGTGAGGGTGGTAGTAGTGGTGGGCATCCTGCCCCCTGGGTGAGGGTGGTAGTAGTGGTAGGCATCCTGCCCCCCTGGGTGGGGGTGGTAGTAGTGGTGGGCATCCTGCCCCCTGGCTAAGGGTGGTAGTAGTGGTGGGCATCCTGCCCCCTGGGTGGGGGTGGTAGTAGTGGTAGGCATCCAGCCCCCCTGGCTAAGGGTGGTAGTAGTGGTGGGCATCCTGCCCCCCTGGGTGGGGGTGGTAGTAGTGGTAGGCATCCTGCCCCCTGGCTAAGGGTGGTAGTAGTGGTGGGCATCCTGCCCCCCTGGGTGAGGGTGGTAGTAGTGGTAGGCATCCTGCCCCCTGGCTAAGGGTGGTAGTAGTGGTGGGCATCCTGCCCCCTGGCTGAGGGTGGTAGTAGTGGTGGGCATCCTGCCCCCTGGCTAGGGGTGGTAGTAGTGGTGGGCATCCTGCCCCCCTGGGTGAGGGTGGTAGTAGTGGTAGGCATCCTGCCCCCTGGCTAAGGGTGGTAGGTAGTGGTGGGCATCCTGCCCCCTGGCTAAGGGTGGTAGTAGTGGTGGGCATCCTGCCCCCTGGGTGAGGGTGGTAGTAGTGGTGGGCATCCTGCCCCCTGGGTGAGGGTGGTAGTGGTGGTGGGCATCTGGCACCCCCTGGCTAAGGGTGGTAGTAGTGGTGGGCATCCTGCCCCCCTGGGTGAGGGTGGTAGTAGTGGTAGGCATCCTGCCCCCTGGTTGAGGGTGGTAGTAGTGGTAGGCATCCAGCCCCCCTGGCTAAGGGTGGTGGTAGGCATCCAGCCCCCCTGGCTAAGGGTGGTAGTAGTGGTGGGCATCCTGCCCCCCTGGGTGAGGGTGGTAGTAGTGGTAGGCATCCTGCCCCCCTGGTTGAGGGTGGTAGTAGTGGTAGGCATCCAGCCCCCCTGGCTAAGGGTGGTAGTAGTGGTAGGCATCCAGCCCCCTGGCTAAGGGTGGTAGTAGTGGTGGGCATCCTGCCCCCTGGGTGAGGGTGGTAGTAGTGGTGGGCATCCTGCCCCCCTGGGTGAGGGTGGTAGTAGTGGTAGGGCATCCTGCCCCCTGGCTAAGGGTGGTAGTAGTGGTGGGCATCCTGCCCCCCTGGGTGAGGGTGGTAGTAGTGGTAGGCATCCTGCCCCCCTGGCTAAGGGTGGTAGTAGTGGTGGGCATCCTGCCCCCTGGGTGAGGGTGGTAGTAGTGGTGGGCATCCTGCCCCCCTGGCTAAGGGTGGTAGTAGTGGTGGGCATCCTGCCCCCTGGGTGAGGGTGGTAGTAGTGGTAGGCATCCTGCCCCCTGGGTGGGGGTGGTAGTAGTGGTGGGCATCCTGCCCCCCTGGCTAAGGGTGGTAGTAGTGGTGGGCATCCTGCCCCCCTGGGTGAGGGTGGAGGTAGTGGTAGGCATCCTGCCCCCCTGGTTGAGGGTGGTAGTAGTGGTAGGCATCCAGCCCCCCTGGCTAAGGGTGGTGGTAGGCATCCAGCCCCCTGGCTAAGGGTGGTAGTAGTGGTGGGCATCCTGCCCCCTGGCTAAGGGTGGTAGTAGTGGTGGGCATCCTGCCCCCCTGGGTGAGGGTGGTAGTAGTGGTGGGCATCCTGCCCCCCTGGGTGAGGGTGGTAGTAGTGGTAGGCATCCTGCCCCCCTGGGTGGGGGTGGTAGTAGTGGTAGGCATCCAGCCCCCCTGGCTAAGGGTGGTAGTGGTAGGCATCCATCCCCCTGGCTAAGGGTGGTAGTAGTGGTGGGCATCCTGCCCCCTGGGTGAGGGTGGTAGTAGTGGTGGGCATCCTGCCCCCCTGGTTGAGGGTGGTAGTAGTGGTAGGCATCCAGCCCCCCTGGCTAAGGGTGGTAGTAGTGGTAGGCATCCAGCCCCCTGGCTAAGGGTGGTAGTAGTGGTGGGCATCCTGCCCCCCTGGGTGAGGGTGGTAGTAGTGGTGGGCATCCTGCCCCCCTGGGTGAGGGTGGTAGTAGTGGTAGGCATCCTGCCCCCTGGGTGGGGGTGGTAGTAGTGGTGGGCATCCTGCCCCCCTGGGTGAGGGTGGTAGTAGTGGTAGGCATCCTGCCCCCCTGGGTGGGGTGGTAGTAGTGGTAGGCATCCAGCCCCCTGGCTAAGGGTGGTGGTAGGCATCCAGCCCGCCCTGGGTGAGGGTGGTAGTAGTGGTAGGCATCCAGCCCCCCTGGCTAAGGGTGGTAGTGGTGGTGGGCATCTGGCACCCCCTGGCTAAGGGTGGTTGTGGTGGTTGGCATCCAGCCCCCCTGGGTTGGGGTGGTGGCGCGCATTCAGGCCCCTGTGTGCATATGTGGCATTGGTGATGGGCATCCCGCCCCTATGGTGCTGCTGTTGCTGGTGTAAGTATATTCAGATTCCCAGTGTATGTGTGTGATGTGTCGTGTACGTGTTGTATGTGTTTTGTGGTTGGTGTCTGACTTACCTTCTGCGCCGTACGCGTCCGTGCCTGTTCCGGTAGTAGATGTAGAATATTGGTATGATCGGGACGAAGGGATTCATGGTTGGTTCGTGTCGTTCGTCCTTCTCGTTGCTTCGCGTCGTCCTCGTCGCTTGGCTTCGTCCTCGTCGCTTCGCGTCGTCCTCGTCGGTGCTGTGTTCGTCTCGTAGCCGTGGATCGTGTTGTGGCGCGATTCGGAGCTTATGTGCGGCTCTCCCGGATGCTTTGACGTGCCGTGCGTAGCGACGGGTTCGGCGCGTACGGAAAGCGCATCGTACTTGTCCGGCCGGACGGGGCTGCATTTTCCCTTCCGTGCGACTCGATTCGGCGTTTCCGGATTCGCCTCGGTCGGAGAACAGGACCTGGTTTGGGTGAGTACGGCTCGGCCGGGATTTTTGCTGTTGTGCGCATCGTACTTGCTCGTTCGGTGTGCTGTACGGATCGGTCGGGAAACAGGCTTTCGCATGGCTTTTTTCCCGACCGAATGGTATTGGGTGCGCCTCCGACCGAGATCGGAATCGGCCCCTTAGTGTGCGTCATCTCCCCCTGGGGTCGAGCACCCACCAGGCTCTGATGAAGCAGCGAAGGCAAGCGAGAGGAGACTCTGAAAGTCGACCAGGGAGGGCTGAGGTCCCCAGGTGGCAAGTTGCAGTCCGCCGCTAATGTCGGAAAGGAGAGGCACTCAGCAATCCGCTGGCTATGGAAAGGAGAGGCGGATAGACAATATTGCAGAGGACAATGCTACCACAGAGGTCTTGTCTCCATGAGTGTCCTCTGCTACGCAGCCAGAGCGTAGGAGCCGGGGTCGCCGGGGTCCACACCGCGGGCAGGCCGTAGGGAAGACAGCTGCAAGTTAGGGGCCCAAGCCGTGCCACAGCACACGAGATGGTGGGTAATCGGCAGTGTTGGAGTCACTAGGTGTTGAAGGGCGGATGATGTATCCACAGCCGGTCAGCAGTGGCCTCTAAGAAGAGGGAGGCTGCAGGGAGGGTCGCCAGCGGTCACCCCCGAGGCCAGGCATCCCCCGCTCAAGCCGAGGTCCATCAAACAAGCACCCCAGTGACAGGATGGCACACACCAACCCGAAGGAGCCCGTTCCCGGGAGTTCGGAGCTAGAGGGGGGTCAATCAGCAGCAGAGGGTACAGTTGGCAGGGGTCTCTTGCCTCCGAATGCCTCCAAGTGCTCAGACGCACAGGGCCTGGGGTGACGCCGGGCCAGATCTCAGGCAGCGTGCAGCTGCGTATTGACATGTGCAGTTGGCGAGGGACAGGGCCCCAGGAGTAGCGTGCAGAACCCAGCCCCAGCAAACACCTCCAGTTGGGCCACAGCACACGGGGACACCCCCGTCCCCACACCTCACCTGCACAGAAAGTCAGCCTCCCTGGGGTCCGGCAAAAGGGCAGTGCGGGTGAGGTAGGATGCTGCACAGCCTCACGTCCCGGCCACGAGTCCGTCAGGCCAGGGGGCCGCCGCACACAGGCCCAACCCCCGAAGGGCCGCCCTCAGCCCCAACGAGGGCCAGAAGTCACCAAGTCTCCTGCCAGGGCACCGCCAGGCCCCCAGGTTCACCAGTCCCCACAGAGGGGTGCCGCAAGGTCGATGTGCTGCGGCCGCCAGACAGGACATGGAAGCCGCTCCGGAGAGAAGCCGGGAGCTCAAAATGGCGGCCGCCGCGGACAGAGGCGCCAGAGCAGCCCCCAAAGCAGCCCCAATCTCGGTTTAAGGGCCCCCACACAGGGCCCCGCACCCACTGCAGGGCCGCGGCAGCACCAGCGAGGCCAGAGAGGGCTAGCAGCGGCGTGCAGAGCGTCCAGCAGTCGGGGGCCGCGGGGAGACAAAATGGCGGCGGCCGCCGCCGAACACTGCCGCAAGAGGCCAAAGGTCCACGCCTCCGCTCCAAGGCAGCCCCGGTCCGTGTCCGCTCACCAGGTGGTGCCTCAACCGTTCTGCTGCCCCCCGCGCCCCGAGTTATGGTGCCGACCACGTCCCAGCCCCGCTTTCCAGGCAGCTAAAGGCGGCGGCTAACGGGAGCTCCCTCGGCGCACGTTTCACGCCATTTGCATCGAGACCACGCCCCCCCGAAAATATATTTTTAAACTTAGTTGAAAATAGAAGTCTGAATTTCCAAAAGAAAGCGTCTGAGCATAAAGCTCACCTTCCACCTTGGGCTGAGAAAGAGGGTATTTATACACCTGGCAAGGCTCAAGCTGCTATGGCTCTAGATTTTGTAAAGACAGGGAAAATTTGTCTTCATAGGTTAAAGACTGAATATAACAATGTTTTTATTGGTACCAGTGAATGTGAACATAATTTCTTAATTCTTGGAGGTTGGGGACTAAAAGGAGGAACAGATTCAGTTGTTCCTGAAATATATTATGTGTGTGGGAATAAGGCTTACTTTAGGCTTCCTGCACGGTGGTATGGAAGTTGTTATTTTGGAATAGTTTTTCCAAAGGTATACCACGTAAAAAGAAACAGTGGGAGCAATGAAAATAATAGTGAATTAACACGTAGTAAAAGAGCTAGTTTTTCAGAAATTGTAGGTGATCGTTTATCAACGGATACTGCTGGAGGATTTCTAATGATTAATGCGGAGATGGTTGCGATTAGATCTATGGTTATGCAAAATCGACTTGCTCTTGATATATTATTAGCAAAAGAGGGCGGAGTCTGTAAATTGTTGAAAACGAAACATTGTTGCACGTATATTCCGGACAAAAGTGCAGAAATCGGAACATATATAAAGAATATTACTATACTTGAGAAGGAACTGAAACCACTGGAAGTTGATAGTGTATGGGAAAGATTGACAAATAGCATTGCGTCAATTGGTACCTGGTTTACTAATGTAGGGAAAGGACTTATAGGTCAAATAATAGTACCCTTAGTAGGGATAGCAATAACAGTATTGTCAATAATGATATGAGTGTAAATGTTGTAGTAAGAAGGAAACATATAGGGTAACAGGAAGAGGCAAGAAAAGAAAATTTGAAGAGATTGAATTAGAAGACCTGCGAAGTGAAATTTACAAGAAACTGAAGGGAAAAGATAAGAATGGACAGTGTAAAAATGAAAATGTGACTGAAATATGCTAAAGTTGGCATCTGGTTTTAGGTAGTTTTGATGGCTCAGAAACGCCATCAGAGAGGGGATTGATGGAGCAAGGACTCACAATGAGACTTGCTCGGAAGCAATCCTCTCACAGTATTAATTAATTTGTACTAAAACCTTGTAATGTCATTATTAATAATGTGCAAACACAAAATTTTTATCTAGAAGATGCTTGCCTATGTGTTTTCCACTAATAAGTAATCCTTGTCTAATCCAAAATGGCAGCTAAAACGCAGGAAATCTACTGCGCATGTGTGAACCATGTCACGTGGTATGATGTCTTTCGTTGCTTGGAGGGAATCTTTTGCTTCTGCGCAGTGTATGCTAAAATGGCTGCTTAATGTTCTCACATGCTAAAGCTTTCGCATTGCTGCAATTAATAATGTGGTATTCTAAAGCTATTAATGCGGGATAGACATTTATAAATAAATGGGAATAGTGTAGAAGTAGGAGGTATACAGTGAAAACATTTATTTTTGATTTTAATATGTTTCTTCTTTGACTTTCTATTAGTTCGTATTTTAGGCCTGGGTTGGCTAAACAGCAGCTCGAGAGCCATGTGACCTGCGCATGCGCTCTGAAAACTAACAAAGCAAAGCGATGAAGTCAACTTGGAGGATGTCCAAGGACATGACCCACTGATCACCTTCAGAGTTCAACTAAAATGTCTTATAAAATGATACATTTTGTATATATTTTGTATTAATCCTGGTGTGCAACGGGTGGGAAATAAAGCAAATGTATTAATTGAGAGGGGCGGGATTCTAAAACAATGGGCTTAAGAAAATTGAACTAAAATGACATGGTGTGAGGATCAACCCCCTGTCCCTGTCCAATCAGAATTAGTGGGCCCATAATTTTGAAACATTAATGGGAGGTACATGGGCGTAGAAGGGTATAATAGATATAGAATTAGCTAATTAGTTAGCGTGAGGAACTGAGTGCTTAGAGCTCAGATGCTGCCACAGAGGGAACTGAGCAAACTGAATTGCTGTCCGAAGAGGTCGTGAAGTGGGGGCGGCGGACTGCACTAGAGGGAGACGCGGAAGAATTTCGAGGAGGAACAAAGTGTCAGAGAGGGGAACGACGCAGGCGTCGTTGGTAGAGAGGTCATCTATCCTGTCCTGAACCTGGTCCGGAGGTCTTGGTCTTCATCCTTTCTTGGGGACCCTCTTTCCAACTCCTTGGCCAAAGGGTTTGGTTTTCACACCTTTAGGTAACTATAAATGCGTAATCTATAGTTTGTACTGCTGTCTCTATCTTCTCCTTTCTGAGGGACCGTCATTTGTGATTGATAGGTGACAATACAATGTGCTTCCTCCTTGTTATGCGATAAAGTATCATGTGGTTTGTATTTTACTCTGCTAAATAATCTTAGATAAACATTTAAAAACTTCCTGAGTCAGTGGTTATTTCAGGTGTTTTATGAAAATATGTTTAGTATTATCTCATTTCAACCCCAGTTATCAAAGGTCCATTGGTAAGTCATTACTCTTCAATCAGAAAAGGTAATTGGTAGCAGGGATTTTGATAAAGAGTACAACTGACTCCCACCAGCGGTGATTATTAGTTAGTATGAATGAATGGGCCCAGGTGAGTATTTAGTGTATGAATGCTTGTTGCTAGTAACCCGCTGGATCACAAACCATGCCCAAGAGTCACAGCACCGACCAAGAGCCCAATTTACCCAAGTCTGCAACATCTCAGCACTGCATAAGCCCAGAAGTGAAAGGCACACTGCCTGAAAGGGAGAAGGGCCAGCCAAATCAGAGCTGAAGGGGCAACACACCCACAATGCAGCACACACACTTAAGAATCAGAGCCCCTCAACATTGACAATAATGTGGTACAAACTGCAACACTCTCACAACAGAACAGAGGACACAACTGCTGCCGCTTGTGTGTAGAAAATGGCCATTCGCATTTGGCATAGCAGGAAACTGTGAGATGACAATGGACAAGTACAACCTCACATCCCTGATGGCGTAGAAATGTCAACTGTCCTGCATCAAATAGGCATCTCTTCACAAACAGTCACAATGTACATTGTCATGCAGTCCGTTAGTAAACTTGTACAATGCGTGAACATACATGTGAACACAGTGTCAATCTGCATCTCCCCTTCACATTGCAGAGGGAGAATCAACACCTCCTGCAGAGCAGACACAACAACTCAGCACTGATGACGAAGAGGACCTCCCCAACATCGACACCGACGCCCTCCAGCAGCTCATGGACAGCTTCGGCACCCCACCTCCAGGAGCAGGGCAGCCCAGCTGCATCGAGGAGACTCCACCCCCTGCACAGACCACACAGCAGGAAGCACCCACCACCACAGCTGGCTCCCAGGACCCTCACAATCAACAGATGGCATTCCAACGCCGTGTGTTAGGGTGCCAGGAGAAGATGGCTGACCAGCTGCGGGTGGGGTTCGACCTCATGGCAGCAAAACTAGATGCCATACGTGGGTGTCTAAGTCCCATTAGGGTCCACTTACAGTCCCTAATGGACACCCACTGTCCTCTCCATGCTCTCCAACAATCCATGGCTGACATCGCTGGAGTCATGACTCGGAGACAAGAACAACTGTCTAGTCAGAGTGGCTCCAGGAATGTCAGCTGGGAGTTGGGGCACATGCGGAGGATCATGGAGAACATGGAGCGGATGCATGCGGAACGATTGGATGCCACGGCTGCACACCAGCAAGATGTAGCTGGGATCTTCCATGCCCTGCAGATCCTCATCATGGCATTGCCGCCACACGGCCTGGCGCGGATGACTGCTGCTGCTACTACTCCATCCACATCTCCGCCCCCTGAAGTGTCCGTGCCACACAGTGCGGCAGACCAAACACCACCACCCACATGTGAGGCACCCGACACATCAGAGGACGAAGATGATGATGAATCTGGCTTGGTGGCAAGATTAAAGTGGTAGCATACATCACCGCCAAATGGCCTGTTTCAGCTTGTTTCTGCCCTCTGCATCATGCCCTGGAATAACATCTTCCACTGTCCCCCGTTACACTCAGCGGCACTCACCTTGGACCTCGACATGGACTGCCATTTTTGTATTGGTTACCAATGACACAGCAGTCACACTGCGGACTGAAGTCTACCTCTCCCGATGAACCTGTCCATCCCTAAAGGACTCTGGCTGGCCCTCCACGGGGCGACAATGTAAAGTGGGGTTTGCATGGCCCTGTACTGGTCCAGCTAAATCACCCCACTCAATGCAAATAAAACATTCAAATTCACACTGATGTGTCATGGCCCTGATCAATTAAGCATGAAAGTATTGATGAATGTAGGGACAGTGATTCCACATAAATGGTACTCCCTGGGTAATGCTATCAATGCGCATGTATGGCCGTGACCCAGATAGGCAGTGAGACACACATCGTCATTCAAAACAACTCACATCACAGTTGAATACAAGTGAATGTGCGTAGACTTTATTAGCATATGCGTGCCAGTACGGGCAAGAGAAGTGCCACAACATGCGGATCAATGCAGCAGTATGTCAGAATGAGGTACGTTGCCAAGCACCGCTGTCCACTCCGCGGGAGTGCCTCACCTTTCACAGGTGTGTGTTACCCCGCGTGGTTGTCCGCCCACGTATTCGGGGTCCAGGTGAATGCAGCCATGTCCACTGTTGTCGTGGGATATGTGACCAGAACCCCAAGATGCAACAAGGTGTCGGGACATGTGCAGTGGGTTCCAAACTGTTGTGGCTGCAGGTACGTAGTTACACGTCCATGTAAGCGATTGCAGCTTCGTAGGCAATCATTTTCAACATGAGGTCGTTGTCGACTCCATCGAACAGGACGGCGAGGCTATCCATTAGCAGGTCCGGACAGATGTGCTGCGTCCACCCCCTGTCACCAATTAGCACTACAGCCCAATAGGGGAGCGGCTCAATGTGGTCACTGCACACAAGGAGTTCTGCAATTTCCCAGGTCCAGCTGCCAGCATGTATGCCAAGTATCCAGGCATCCCATAGACGGGTATCACGGTGACACTCCTGGTCGTGGGCCAACAGGGGGCGCACACACATGTCGAAATCCAGTTTGGCTACCGTCCTGTTGGATAGGCAGACATCCATGGACCACTCAAATATGCACGATCGACAATGCAACACAGGCTGAACGCAGGTGACGTTGGCAAGGCGGAAGCTCAGCCGGTAACTGACCCGCAGCACTACCAATGGCAGTGCCCCCAGTAAATGCAGCATACGTGCACGGTACAGTTCCACGTGACAGGGGTTGTGCATGTGTCCGGGATGTTCTGCCATTGCGTTAGTGGCCCTGGTTGAAGCGGCACTGTTCTGACCTGCGCCAGTTCTGTGGATGAAATGCCACAGCTCAGATCAATGAGTTGTTTAAGTGTGCAACGGTTGTACGCCTGGGATGGTGTGGGATGGTGTGGGAGTAAGTGTGAAGGCCATTCCATGCAAGATAACTCCGAGCAAGGACTTCTGTGTGTGGGGTGTGTATACGTTGGTCTGTCGTCAGGCTGTGCGTAGTGTGGGAGTCATCCTCAACTGCTATCCTATCTGTCAGGGGGTGCCGGGCACATGCAATTCTGAGGTCAGATGTGCAGATGTGCTTCCGCCGTCCAGACAAAGGAGCTTTCATCCCTAATGTCAGTTTGTCATCTGCTTGCATTCAGGACTTGTGATGTGGCTTGTTGGGTGTGGGGTGGGATGTGTGCGACTTTGGGATTCATATTTGACATGACTTGCATGTGGCAAATGAGCGGCATCACTGTGTGTTACATTGCCTCACAGCTGCTTCTCCCTCCCCCCGAGCCTATTCACTTGTGTACGCTGCGCGGTTGCATCACTTGCACTCCAACGGCACACCATTGTCATGCCTGTCTGTGCATGTCCACAGGCCTGACAACGACACTGTGATGTTGGCCGTTGAAGGTGGGGGGGCTATGGTAAGGATAGTGCGGACACAGATGTGGAGTTCATGCCTGGCTGAACTCGCACTGCGATTACGGCTAGGCATTTGGCTCATGCTGCGGCAATGCAGATACACACAACACTTGGCATGTATGAGCCAAGACCCCGAGTGGTCTTGCGCTCCTTCATTTCTCCGTTCGTGCGAGACCGCCCTCCGGGTGCATGCTACATTGCAACATTGTCAATTGCGGGCCGGGTGGCGCCGACACTACAACAGAGACACACGCATTGGTGACTTCCTTGTCCAGGCCAGAACTGAACCACGCCCTGAGCCCCGGGCTAATTCTACACACCCCTGTGCTGGACTGACGTATGCCGGCCCAGCCCGCTCCGCTTACGCTTACAGGGGGGGAGGAGAAAGCTACATGTCCAAGGTCTTACCCACTGCCTGAGGTGACATGCTTGCGTCCGCTGTCCACAGCATGATGTGATGTGGTAGGGCCAGGGGCCATCACGCATACATAATGACCACACGGACACACTTAGATGTATGGTGGAACTGGCTACGGGCACGTGCGCCCTGCCCCTTTTTATTACCAGGGTCACATGTCCAGTGACGCCTGTGCTGGATGGGTGTGGGGTGAGTGTAAGCCAGCCCTCAGGGAGTGGTTGGTGCTGGCAACAACTAGAACAGTGATCATCGGATCACACACACAGATTCAATCATAGAGGGTCCATGACTTGCAGTGCACTGAGGTAGGGGCACCAGAACTGGACTCACACACAAAAGATTACATCATAAAGGGTCCATAACTTGAGCTGCACTGAGTTCGTGGCACCGGAAGCGCTCGGCGGGTGCGCGGCCTGCGATGATGCGTCGTCCGTGTGGGCCGCCCTGGAAGCAATGTCTGTTGCCTACTGGACTCTGCCATAAATAAATAAAGACTCAATTTGAATTGTGAGCCCTGCTGACCGCAGTGTAGGCCGGAGGCAGCGGTCAGAAAGGGCCCACAGCCACGTGACGATGACTTGTGGTGCACTGAGTTAGTGGCACCTGGAGCGCTCAGCGGGTGTGCAGCCAGCGATGATGGCGTGTCCTCGCAGGTTAGGATTGGATTTGATTTGAGCGCCCTGCTGACCGCAGTGTAGGCCGGAGGCAGCGGTCAGAAAAGGCCTACAGCCATGTGACGATGACTTGTGGTGCAGTGAGTTAGTGGCACCTGGAGCACTCAGCGGGTGTGCAGCCAGCGATGATGGCGTGTCCTCGCAGGTCAGGATTGGATTTGATTTGAGCGCCCTGCTGACCGCAGTGTAGGCCGGAGGCAGCGGTCAGAAAGGGCCCACAGCCACGTGGCGATGACTTGAGCTGCACTGAGTTAATGGCACCTGAAGCGCTCGGCGGGTGCGCGGCCTGCGATGATGCGTCGTTTGACTTGGGGGACCTGCTGACCGCAGTGTAGGCTGGAGGCAGCGGTCAGCAAGGGCCCACAGCCATGTGGTGATGACTTGAGCTGCACAGAGTTAGTGGCACCTGGAGCACTCGGCGGGTGCGCGGCCTGCGATGATGCGTCGTCCGGGCGGGCCGCCGTGGAAGCAATGCCTGTTGCCTACTGGACTCTGCAGAAATAGAGTATTAATTCTCATTTAATATCACACACCGTAACTAATTTTGTCACTCATGTATTTATTTATCACTTAGTAAGTCCAGACTGAACTTTTTATATATATAAAAAACCATGTAGTAAAAACCGTATTTTTATACACATTAAATAAAATCATTAAAACACATAATCCTAAAGTTTTGTTTTTATTGAATAGTTGTATTTTTGCACATGTCAGTGTTTTACACTATAGATTGGATTGTATTTTTGTATGGAGTGAAGTACCGGATAAGGTTTTGAAGTTATATAGTATGATATTAGTCTCTAAGTAGAATGGATATAGGCAGGAATTTATTCAAAAAGTAAAGCCTTGATGTAATCTAAAACAGTATCTAATTATCTTTCACTTTGATATTAATTGTTTTTAACTATAGGATTATGTGTTTTAATGATTTTATTTAATGTGTATAAAAATACGGTTTTTACTACATGGTTTTTTATATATATAAAAAGTTCAGTCTGGACTTACTAAGTGATAAATAAATACATGAGTGACAAAATTAGTTACGGTGTGTGATATTAAATGAGAATTAATACTCTATTTCTGCTGGTTCATGTACAACTTATATAGATCTCTATAATAGAATTATATTACGACACAGAAGGGAATATTGTTTTTTACTTGTGAATCGACCCGGTCCCTTTCTGGTTTTACCTGGGTAACTCTCTTTATTTTGAATCAGCCTACTGGACTCTGCCATAAATAAATCAAGACTCAATTTCATTTGTGAGCCCTGCTGACCACAATGTAGGCAGAAGGCAGTAGTCAGCGCACACATTACTCCGCGGTGCTGTGCCGCTGGGTGCGCTGGGGGCCTGTGTCGCGGAAGGCAGTGATCGGCTGAGGATGCTGGCGGTCACAGCAGCGGACTCGTGGCAGGGTGAGGGGCGCCGCCCTGGCAGACGCGTTGACCATCCCGGAAGTGGACCATGCCCAGAGCCCCGGTCTACTTATTCACACTCCTACGCTGGTGTGGCGTACGCCGGACCAGCCCACTCCGCTTCCGCGTACAGGGGGGGACGACACAGCTACATGAGCGAGGTCTTCCCCACTGCCTGAGGTGAGATGGTTGCATCCACTGTCCACAACACTGCACACACCAGCAGTATGTGTCCACAGGGACATGTCTGTGCTCTGCATACTGGAGTCTGTCCGGCACATCACTGCCACACTTGGCATTGTGTACATTCTTATTCATGGGTGACTTGCCTCCTTCCCACATACTTGGTTCCCACCTCTCCCCACATTCTGCAATTGTGTGGCTGAGGGGCCATGCCGTTTTCGGAAGGTCAGCTGTCTTGTTCTGTGCTGCCTCGGTGGTAGTCCGGGGGGGGCCTGGGGGTGGTGGTGGTGGGTGTTGTGGTCCTCTTGGGTCTCCGAGCTGCATGATCATTAGATCCATGACATGTGTTGCTCTTCAGATGTGGCTCTGGCCTGGGCTCCCTCTGTACTGCAGGTTTTCGTCCTACTTACGACCAGTAATGAGCAGGTGTTAAGTCCCTGCTGCTAACACGCCTTATCGCCTGTTTTTGTCCGGCATCACAGATCTGGCTGGTCATTGAGAATATCGCGAAGTGGTGTTTTCGTGTGTTTTTGCACGGGAACGCCTACTCTGCATGTCATTAGCGTTGTTTGTCGCTCTCATCCGTGGCGATGTGTTTTGCGGCAGCTATCGCAGGAAAACTGGCGATGTCAACAGTTTGCACCAGCTTCTGAATAGGGCGATAAGTCTATCGCTACTTTTGCGGCGCTAAAGTGCCAATAAATCGGCGATGGCTCCTTGAGAATATGCCCTATTGTGTTCCAGCATACCATTTTCTCCAGTAACTCTCAGATGAGGAAACTTACACTGTTGTAAGTCGATTTTTAAGTGCTGCTGTATGATCACAGGGCACTATGCACTTTATCTGAATTGTGTTAACAGTGTTTTATTTCGATTTTATTGTGTGATATAACTTTTTAATGACAATCAAATGGGATGTGACTATTATTATGTATTTTATATATTTTTATGTGTGTACACTTTTATGGCTGTATTATCAGTCAAATAAAGTTAATTAAAGTAAAGTAAAGTAGTCATTGCTTTTTATTAACTAGGTTTAGAATGAATTTAATTCATTGTTTATTGGCAGTTCCCAGGGGTTGGACAAGTATTTCCTCTATAGGTCCGCGTGGATATGATGGGGTCCGGACGCAAGATACAATGCATTTTGTGATGTTTTGTTCATGCAGAATGCAGCACACGTAGAAAGAGGAAAAGCAAGGAGAAATAAAGATATTTCTCCTCGTTATGCCTCTCCTGGGGAGGTGCATCTTTTTGACACATTCCCAGGTTTACCAGGTTTGGTAAATCTGGGAATACATCAAAAATCATGGGAGTAGTGTGGTGATACAGCGTTTTCTGGGCCCACTTGCTTACCATTGGTCCTCCGAACGACCTTTTTTAACCTGACTGTGAAGTGATGGGAGTTAGCATTCGCATTCAATTAAAATTCAATTAACAGTGCAACCCATCTGGCTACATGATGAGGACCAGAAATCGGTAGCCAAGTTCAAAAAGGTTTATTACAAAATAATAATCAAATTCAAATACCCTACTCATAAGACCATGCTGTAGAGGTACAGAATAACAATTGGAATTCCCAGTCACCTGAAGAAATTGAGGTGCACTAGAATTAACCAAACAAGCTATTCTGTGACTGCAATATAGAATAGTAGCCTCAAAATCTGGTGCTCAGAAAAGAATATAAGACTCTCTCTTCCATACATTAGTAATCTAGGATCTCAAAGTCCAGAGAATGGTTAGGAAGAAAAGCCTCAGAAGTCAGGGAATTTCTATGAAAGTAGTCAGGTCAGGAAAAAGAGAAATCAAAATAGGGAAGCGTTAGCATCTCCGATGCTCGGCCAAGAGTCAGGGATAAGTGTTAGCCTAAGTCACACTTAAGCAAGAATCAAAAGTGGAGGGGCGCTAGAGAGCCGGCGAGCAAGATAGCTGCACTGTAGTGAGGCTCCTCCTGCCCGAGAACATTATCCTTCACCATCCTGCTTTTGCGGATACTGCAGCATCAATGTAGTGCCCGCGAATGAATGCTGGTCACCCTGTGTATGAGCGGAAGCTGTAGGAGCGACAAAGGGTGACGAGATCGGCAGAATATTGCCAAAGCCAGCTGCAGCCCGATAACGAAGAAGCATGGCGGCTAGCAACATGGCGGCCTGCCCACTGTGAGCTGCGGAGAACTGCTGGACTCGCTAATACACTTTGCACCCTGGTGCAGCCCTTGCCAGGGATATTGCTGCAGAGGCCCTGGTGAGGCGACTGTGCGGGGAGAGCGGCGCTGATCGGGTGGGACTGCCGAGTTGTCGGACGAGGTGAGTCTGCGCCCTGGCTGACAAGACGAGACCGATCCACTGGACGGCATCTTTGGACACTTTTCAGCCACTGCGAATCTGAGGCTAGTGCGGGGTGCCCTACAGCACGACAGACCGGACGAGGTGCACCGCACACTGCAGAAGGAGAACCACGGCAGACTACATACCGCTCGTTTCAACCCTTGCGGCTGATGCGGCGGGTGGGGGAGCCTTGGCTGGGCAGCTAGAGGAGAGGGAGAGGTGGTGCCCGGGTGGAGCTGCTGCACTGCCTGCTGCGGTGAGGCTGCCTCCCCGTGATACCGGAGGCCTACGCACGGATACTGGGCGGCGTGAAGACGAAGCCAGCAGGACATATCTGGTGAGCAGCGAGAGCGGTCTGCTGGCTGGCCCTACTGCTTGATTGATGGCGGTGCCTCGTGCGAGCGGGGGACTGCCGCGGAGCCGCTGGAAGTGCCCTGACTGACTGGCCTGTTTTTTCCCCTCCTGACTGGATGTACTCCCGGTGAGGGAAGCTGCAGAAAAGGCGTGCTTCCTCGCCCCTGCAGTGGGCAGCTACGGACGGCTACATTACAAGCTGGGGCCTTCCTGCATGGCAGTCAGCCTGCGGGGTGGAGACCTGCGGCACCGGCGGAAGCCCTCAGAGAGAAGTGGTGGCTGCGGACGCGCGGGGGCTGAGGCCTGCTGCTGCCAGTGGGCCTGACGAAGTCCCGGCTCCTGTAGCCTGCCAGTGCCTACACTAAAGCGCCTGGGAATAGGCGAACTGCTGCTGTTGGATGCCAATTAAACGCTTTCACGCTACGGGCGGAGAGAGGGGGTGACGAAGGTCTCTGAGGCCCCTGGAGAAGCCCCACTATATACTGGACCTCCACATTCACTTGCATAGAACAGCAGACACCCTGGTAGAGGACTGCGCTAGCTGGACCCTATAACAGGTGGCGAGGCGGCGGACTTCTCAGATGCTGCACAAAAGCCCTGAGCACCATGGGCAAATCCGACCCAAAGCAGGCCAAGCTGATTTTTGAAGCCCGCAGGTCGGCGCGAAACCCCCCTGGAGATACGGACACTACCATTTCAGACAGCCAGCACTCATCTGCACCACCGGAAGATGCAGACGTGAAATCCCTATTGCTTACAATGAATCGAATCCAAGATGGATTCCATGAGCATGCAGATGGATTATATCACCCAGCAGCTCGAGAAGCATGAAGGGCGCATCAGCGAGGTAGTGCAGAGAATCTCCTGTGTGGAAGATGAGGCTATGACTAAGGCAGAGAAACTGCATGACATCGGGGGCCTGCTAAAGATCATTTCGGCCAAAAATGAAGATTCAGAGGCGCGCTCGCGCCAAAACAACGTCCGCGTTCTGGGAGTCCCGGAATCTACAAACATAAACCGTATGGAAGATTATGTGGAGGCCATGCTGGTAGATCTTTTCAGGGCTGCTTCCTTTTCCAAGCAACTGGTGGTGGAAAGAGCACACCAGGTGCTAGCCTCAAGGCCTCCTCCTAGTGCCCCTCCCCGGCCTATAATTGCTAGACTGCTTAACTACCGGGACCAGGATACAGTGCTGCGGCTGGCACGGGAAAAGGGCGTGCTGACCTATGGGGGCAATTCCGTCTCCATCTATCCGGACTTCACAATAGTGGTCCAGGAAGCTCGCAAGAAGTTCCTCCTAGTGAAACCAAATTCCGGCAGGCCAACATCCCATAGGCCATGTTCTATCCAGCAAAACTACGCATAACATACCGGGAAAAGCATATTTTTTTCACCACGCCGCAACAGGCTCAAGACTTCCTGAAGCGGATGGGCTGACGAGAGGATCAGAAAGGAGAAAACAGCCTCAGCCCCAAACTGACCTCTCCTCTGTAAGAGCCAGGTTAGGGGGAGCATCTGCTGTTCCTTGAGACTCCATGGATTGGACAGCCCATGATTGTGCGCTGCATTGCCTTTAAACCGATGGTCTTCAACATGGCTGCTTCTGGGCCTTTTGTATACCTATGCTCTCATTTCATTACTTAAAGTCACCTCTTCGGTAAGATACCCTAGTGGAAAACGCGGACACGCACTGGACAATATTCCTTTCCGCGAAACTACATCGATGTGGCACTCCTTCCTTGAAAGCCACCAAGAAAATGAAATCATACTAGCAGATTCTCTCCTCATCACTGACTTGTAGTGTCTCCTGCATACAAGATAACCGGTTCTGGGAAAAAAACTGTGGACATTATCTGCTAATTCTTTGACTCTCGGGCACCCTTGTACTTACGAGGAGAACCGCCAGGAGCTCTGGTGAGTACCCCCCGAGGGAATTCCCCCATTAGTATGGCATACTTGCTTAATGTCTTCACTGCTGTACTTCCCCCTCTTTTCTTTCGTCTCTCCCCCCTCTTTTCTTCCCTTTCCCACATCTCTCGTCTCTACTTCTCTTTCTCCTTTCCCTTTCCTCCCTTTCTACTATATATCCATTGGCGCTTTACGCCCGTTGCAGTGTTCTCCTATCAGCCATTTGAACTGACTGCCTTTTCGTTTACATTTTGCCAGGTTGTATTAAGGGGACATGTTCGCCAGCGTGTTTGGGTTGCTGGTGTGGGAGGGAGGTGGTATAGGGTTTCAAGAAGTGAGAGGTTTGCAAGCTGTTATATTTTTGACTACCACTGCATATACGCTAATCCCCATCATGCGACACGTAGGCCATATAAGGACTAACAAATGATTACAGAGGCTAGGCAACAACAGACTGCTCCCCGAGAGGTCTACTCTGCCTCCCTGGACTACCCCCCCATTACCCTACTAACATGGAATGTAAGAGGTCTCAGGGACCCTCGAAAGCGCAGGCAAGTCTTAGGATCCTTGGATAGGCACAACATACAAATAGCTATGTTATAAGAGATGCACTTAGACCCTGGGATACCTGCCACATTTGCTGTGAAATGGCCTGCCCACAGGTGCTTTGCCTCCTATTCCACTTATGCTGGGGGGACTGCCATTTTACTGAAATCTAATGTCCACTACCACCCTTCTGGCACTCTGAAAGACCCCCAAGGACGATACTGCATCATGTGGGGGCATTTAGCCACACACTCTGTCACCCTTGTGAGTTGCTATGGGCCTAATATTGATGACCCTACCTTCTTTAGTAAACTGTCGAGCTTATCCTAGATATTGGCTCTACACACTTAATATGGGAAGGGGACTTCAATACCATACCTGACCCAAACATAGACCACTCCCATCATATCTCGGACCCACAAGCTAAGGCAGGTAAATGCCTAGTGGAACTTTTGTCAGAATACCAGTTATTAGATGCATGGAGAGTGTTGCATCCATCGGTTCGGGAGGGCACCTTTCACTATAGTGTACATGCTAGTTGGTCCTGCATTGATTATTGGCTGAAGTCGCGGGGGCTAGGCCCCTGGATGGTTGATGCAACGCACCTGGCACGGACATATTCGGACCACTCTCCTGTGCTGCTGAAGCTGAGACCTCTGTGCGCGGGCTACCCTTTCGTTTAAGGAGACTTCAGCCCACTGCTCTCCTAGATGAATGCTTTCGTACAGAATTACTTCAGGAAATACGCAACTTCTTCCCCAGGAACCTAGAATTGGTCTCCACACTAGATTGTGTATGGGATGCCTTTAAAGTCACAATGCCCAGCTTCTGCATTTCAAAGGGGGAGGGATCTTGTGGAACATCCAAAGGCAGCTTCAGCGGATAGAAATTGACATTAAATCCCTTGACACAAGTGCACCAGACACACTGACTGGTCATCAAAAGGCCCGCCTTCGTGAATTGATAACTGAATACCAGGAGACAGCGGACTGAGAGGACCTCTTCCGGTCAAAATACCATCACGCTCGCAGATACGGAGAGGGGGAGCAGCCGGGGAGGGCCTTGGTGGAAGTGGTACATGTCCCCAGATTCTCTAACTATATATTACCAATTGAAAAAACGGATGGCTCAATATGTCGGGACACTGAAGGTATCCTTGATGCCTTCTTTGAATTTTACTCTTCCCTATACATGACTCGTAAGAGGAGTGGCAAAGAGATTTATAGCTATTTCGAAGACATAGCTCTTGGCTGGCTGAGCGATGCGCATAGAGAATTCCTCTCTGCGGATATTGAGGAGGAGGAGATCCGAGTGGCTATTATGCAACTTAGATCTGAGAGAGCCCCTGGGCCTGATGGTCTACCTGCCGACGTCTATAAATGCTATGATGAAGCCCTGGTTCCCATTTTAAAAGCAGTCTATGATGAGGCAAGAGATCTGAGGACTCTCCCCCTGACCATGCGTGAAGCTTCAATCATCACTATACTCAAGCCGGGTAAACCAGCCACAGCGTGTGAGGCCTACAGGCCTCTTTCTTTAATCAACTGTGACGCAAAGATACTGGCGAAGGTACTGGCCAACCGACTGAGCCTCCTAATGGAAGGCCTGGTCCTGCCAGACCAAGCAGGATTTGTGTCAGGACGTGCTACTTCCCATAACTTGCGCACTATTTTTGCTGTGATTCAAGATATTGACCCTGACCTTTTTTGGATGCCATCAAAACATTTGATTCGCTGAAATGGGATTACATGTCTGCGGTGTTCAGGAGGATGGGGTTCCCTGCTGCGTTTCTGTCCTGGATTGCTCTCCTCTATAGTGAACCGAGAGCCGCTATACCAATCAATGGTAGCAAATCTCGCTCTTTCCCCATTTCACGAGGTACTAGGCCGGGGTGTCCCTTATCACCCCTCCTATTTGTCCTTGCAATAGAGCCCTTGGCGGCTACGCTGAAACAAAAGTATAGGGAGTTTGCATTAAGATACCCGTCCCGACATCTAATAATATCGCTGTATGCCGACGATATTACGCTCCATCTTCGCAACCCAAATGTCAGTCTAAATCCGGTACTTAGGGAGATCATTCGATTTGGAGCCTACTCGGGGGTTGAAATTTACTGGAGTAAATTGCAGATGTTTCCTCTCACCCCGCAGACACTTAAATTCTCAATGGAGTATCCCCTGCAGTGGTGTGACGCAGAGGTGAAATATCTGGGTGTGACGATCTCGAGGGATAGGGAGGAGACATTGCGAGCCAATTACGGCACTGCTATAACCTCTATTGCCACTTCAATATCATGATGGATAACACTCCCACTGTCATTGGTGGGCCGGATCTCCCTTATAAAAATGGTTATCCTTCCGAAGCTTCTTTCTTTCTTCCTCAATATTCCATACCATACCCCCCGGGAGAATTTTCTTTCTAACACTGCACACTTTGCTTGGCTTGGGGGGGGTAAACAACCCAGAGTCACCTGGAAGACGCTCGCCCTTCCATTTGCGCTTGGGGGCTTTGAGGTCCCTGATATGGAGCTCTATTATTTCTGCGCACAGGCTCACTATGCTGCCTATTGGCTCAATCCACCTCCATATATGCCCCACTTAGCCATTGAGCAAGGATACATGTCTCCCTTGCCCCGCCCTCTTACCTGGGAGCTAGAATCCCGGGTGGGGGCGCTGCTCACTCCACTGTGGCCTGTAGTAATAATGCGTGGCGAAGACTGACACAGCGACTACACAAACCACTACTCTACTCCCCTCTGGTGCCACTGCAGTTTCACCATTTACTCCCTGTCACCCACGAGGGGTTATGTCGTAACATGCTTAGTAAAAGGGGACTCAATACCTGGGGAGACCTATATCATGAAGGACAGTTTAAAGATCGCAGTGCCCTATTTAGTGAAGGCTCCCCTATGCCACTGGAAATCTTTTTGTACCTTAGTCTACGCCAGGACGTCCACACTGCTACAACCAGCTTTCACCATGAGCCCCCCCACAGTTACGACATTGCACACTCTCTTGCAATCACCGAACCCGACACATGAAGTCTCTAGGCATTACTGAGCCGCCATTGCGGAAAGGCCAGACTCACAGGCGAGTTCTAGACTTAGCTGGGATTCGGAGCTGAATGAACCTCTTACGGATGGGCAATGGCTGTATTGTTGCACCCCGACGGGGATGATAACTGCTAGCAGGAGGTTGCCATCATTCATTTCAAATTCCTGCATCGGGTGTATTATACACCGGCAAAACTGTAGAGGTATAATCTGAGATTAGACGATCGATGCGATAGGTGCACACTGGAGGAAGCGGGGTTTCTTCATCTGGCCTGGCAGTGTAGTAAGGTACATCAATACTGGCTAAACGTGGAGATGGCATTGGATAAGTTTTTGGGCTCCCCTGTCGCTCTCACTCCACTCATAGCGTTGCTAGGCTATACAAAGGAACTTCCTGATACACATAGAGAATTCCTTTCCCTAGGGCTCCTGCTGGCAAAACGCAAAGTTGCATGCCGATGGGGCATAGGGAGGGCTCCCAAATTTAATGATTGGTTAAATGATTTCATACACTGTCAGGAACAACTAACCATGTATGCAGAACTCCTACTCCGACCTCCCACCCGAGGGATATCTGGGCTCCCCTTCAGGGATACTTAGCGGATGGGACAGACTCAAGTAATATAAGATAGGCGATTAGCACTCGGTACGGCGCTGTAGGGTCAGACTGAGACTCTAAGTGACATGAAGACGATGATGACTTCTCCCATGGGTGGTACAGGAGGATGACAGGGGTGCCCCTCACCCCTCCTCCCGCCCTCATCGCAGTGATTATTCACTTGCATGCTATGGAACTGAAGATTGATGGTTGTTCATTAGCGGTCCGGGCGGGAGGAATGGATGTGGTCTTCTAAAGGGAGTCTGGGAAGGATAATGTGCATGTCCCTGTAATGTGAAGTGCTGAAAATGGTACAGATTGTTGTTTTTGGCTCTACTGGAATGTAATATGACATGGCGTAATATGCAGATAATGTGATATGCACCTCTGTACAGGTTGGCTAAAATTAATAAGGAAATAAAAAAAATAAAAGAATCAAAAGTGGAAGCATTGAGGTATAAAACCTCTCAAAGTCAATTCAAGTGATAGGGAATCAGGGAAGGGGTCTGTAAGGAATCAGTAAGAGAGATGTGCATAGAGTCTGCAGAATAGGGTTCAGCAAGGCAGTCTTGTAAGAGTCAGGAAGGACTCTCAAAATGGCTCAGGAAGGATCCGAAGGGAATCTGAAAACATCTGCCTAAAAAGTTCAAGGATAACAGTATATTATAACGTGCAAAGTCCACTAGACAACTCCTCTTGATCACACCATCAGGGATCCATTCTCCTCGTCAAATCCCCAAGTTGCAGATTGCAACATCGATGGATAGACCCACACTGGACATGGGAACAACACCTCTTTCTCAGACACACGTGGATTGTAACATTTGTTGAACAGTCCATTCAGTTAGCACTCCATGCACCTAACCTAAAAGTGCATGTGAATACCTGCAAGAAATGTCGCGTTAGCAAAAAATGGGAAACAGTATTTTATGAAATGCAGCATGGTGAAATACAGGCCTACACTGTTAGTACAAGTTAAACATAAATTCAATGGTGCACATTTCATATGCGTGTGCACATTTAAACATAAATTAATATAAATTTCTAATGCAGGTTATTGAATTCATATTGTGTGTATCATAAAGTAAATCTGAAAATAAGTATGGCTAAGATCTACAATTTAAATGTATCTATGTGTAACATCAATGCACACATTACATAACTCTTATCGTTTCAATTAAGATCACGTTCTACATATATGAGGATGGTTTTAATCATAGTTTCAACTCATTATGTGTTGATCACATGTTATAGCACGTTTAGGAAAGTTCGGTTTCTTCTTCAGAGTAAGTAAATTCTTTATTAAATGAGGATGGTTGTATATTAATCAAACTTCATTAAAACATCTTAATCAGCATGGTTAGACACATACTTATCAGTAGATTCCCTAATTCTATAGTAACATTGAGTGAAGTAATTTCAGAAATCATTGAATCATGTGCTAAGTGCACATTCATGTCATGTATCTGTTGACCTTTTCTGTCATACTCTGTGATGTGTAAAGAGAGGGCAACTTTGCTCTGCATCAATGGGAACACCCATAAAACGCCCATGGAATGCCTCCCTTGGGCAGAGTAAGGCAGCGCAGCAATTTGCTCTGCGTTCCATTAATCCAGATTATTGAAGCCATTCAAAGCTATGCAAAGTGGCTTTGCGTTACTTCAAAAATCTGACTTAAGGTTTGTTTAGTTCTTGCACCACATTGCGTGGTGCAAGATGACGCAAACCGGGTCATAAATATGGCCCAAAGCATTTTATCATTGGCTATTCCTGCTATTGATCAATGAACGTCCCCGGTATTGCATAATAATGATGTTATAGGCTTACTCTTTCTTATTCTGGTTTGTCCAATCTTCAATATGAAGCAATCCCCCTTTTGGAAATGCAGTAGAAGGCATTCAAATTTCCATTGAACCCTAATTTAAAATAATTGACATGTTATGGCATTTTAAAACTAGGTAAATGTTTGTTACTGTAGCATAATCTTCCCTTATTCCCAAATATCGCACTTTGATATTTTCTCAATTTAATAATAATCCACAATTTCACATGAATGTTTCTAGTGTGGGTGATCCAGCGGTATACCAACAACAGATACTCCACTACCATATACTCACTTGGGCCCTAAACACACACATTTGAGTAAACCGCTGGAGTTGTCAAAAGTTTTATATATATTTCACAATATTCAAGATTAGTTATTTAATTTTCATAACTAACCTTTCACTGATCAAAAAGTTCTTTCCTCTGGTCGATGGACCATTAGTTGAACTAGTTGATGGTGATAATTAACATAACCCTTAACTATTCTTTTGTTTAAAATAAATGATGACAGACTCAGGAAGGTTTAAAATCTTTATCTAAATTAAATGCATGTGAACCATTTAAAAAATACAGTGCTGTCACCATCATTCATAGGAGAGAAAATTCAATTGATTAAAACATCAAGCATATACTTCGGACTCATACAATAATTAATGCTCAGAAAGGGAGAGGACTGAGAGAATAGAACATTTGCAATAACGTGAAATTTATAATTACCAAGAATGGTGTGAAAGACCAACCCCTTGGCCAAAGGACTGGTAAGGGTCCCCCAGGATAGGTCAGGAGACAAAGACTTCAGGACAGGATTCAGGACAGGATAGTTGACCTCTCTAGAATGCCTACGATTGCGCCGCACCCCTCTCTGACACTCTCTTCCTCCTCGAGATTCTTCTGCGATCTTCTGATCTAACCCAATTAAGTTAGGATGGAAAGTTTCTGCTTCAGGTTCTGCATTCGATTCTCCATCAGCATCTCACAGCATCCCTCCCAGCAACAGCATCTCCGACTCACAGCATCTGCGTCTCCTTCCTCTCACTAACTAACTAAAGCTACCTTAATTATACCTTTGTTTCTTCATGTTCCACCCACTAAAGTTTCAATATCGTAAAAATACGAAATATGATTGGTCAGGCAAGGGGGAAGCTCCATCACACCATGCTTACATGTCATCAAAATCAGTTAAACTATTGTTCGCAAACCCATCCCCTTAATTTTTATTCATGTCTTAAGTTCATATACATATCCACATTTTACTTGAAACATTTTTATTAGTTTATGAATAAGAGTCTTCTTCACTGAACTCTTCACCCTCCGTTCCCAGGGCACATAATTTGCGACCTTGGCTTCTGTTCAACCTCCAAGTCATCATTCTGGGTTAACTTTCAGTGGACATGCGCAGTCGCTTCACCACTCAGCTTAATTCAGCCATGCGTGAGAGGCCCGAATACGAACTAACAATAAAGTCAAAAAGACAAATATTAATTTCACAAATAAATGGTCACTCTGTATACCTCCCACCTCTACTCTATTCCCCTTTTCTTATTAATACTTTTCCCGCATTAGCATTAGTAAAATAGCTTGTTTTAGTTTCAGCTAAGCAGATGCCATGCACGCGAGTCTTCAAGACTCCATTTTAGTATCTTCTGCTCATGCGCTAGAATTTCCCTCCAAGCGTTACCTTGTCATACTGCATAGATGCAGTTGACGCATGCGCACAACATTTTCCCCGTTTAAAGCGGTATTAGTCCATTTTCATTGTTATCTGCATTAATACACACATAAGCAAGCTTCACTAACCCGCGTGTTCATGTGGTGCATATTAGTTATTCACCAAACATAATTAATTACTTGTTAAAGAGTTATGCGAGTGGATTGCCTCTGAGCAAGTCTCTTTCTTACGAGACCTTGCTCCATCAATCCCCTCTCTGATGGCATTTTGAGCCATCACAAAATTACCCATCCCTTCCCAGATGCCAACTTTAGCACATCTCAGTTTTCTCCTTCTCCTCTCCTCATGTCGTCAGTTACTTCTTTTCCTTCTAAATCTTTCATCTTTTTGTACAGCTTTCCTTTTATTTCCTCTAACTGAATTTCTTCATATTCCCTCTTTCGTTTCTTTCCTCATCCTTCTCTTTCTAAATGTATTCCTCTCTTTCCCTTGCTTCTGCAACATTTACATGTGATCATTACTGTCATTACTATTGTCATTATCACAACTACTGGTAAGATTATTTGACCTATAAAACTTTTCCCAAAATTAGTAAACCAATTCCCTATTGATGTTATACCCTTTGTTAATCTTCCCCAAACACTGTCAACCTCCAGTTGGGTCAAGTCATTATGCATTCTTGTACTATTTCTAATATACCCTTTAATTTCCTTACTTTTGCCCGGAATATAAGTGCAGCAATGTTGAATTTTCAACATACCACAGACTCCGCCCTCTTTTGCCAATAAAATATCAAGAGCAAGATGATTTTGTAAAACCATAGAACTTATTGCAACCATCTCCGTATTAATCATTAACCCGTTCGGTGCTTGCGTCGGCCAATGGCCGACGCAAGCATTCCTCCAAGGTGCTGCGCACGTCCGTTGGCCGTCGCAGCCCCGCCCGCTCTTTAATTCTCCCGCACCGCGGGAGAATTTACGCCACGGTTAAGGGGTTAAGAATCCTCCGGCAGTATCTGTAGAAAGACGATCAACTATGGTTGACAATTTGCAAATTTTACGTGAATTTAGAATGACTCCAACTGAGGGTATCAATGCACTAAATATATCACCTACTATTTCAGAAAAACTAGCTCTTCTTCTCCGTGTTAGTCCATTAGATTTTTCATTGATTCCATTGATTCTGTCTACATGGTAAATCTTTGGAAAAACTATTCCAAAATAACAGCTCCCATACCATCTTGCAGGTAACCTATAATAGGCATTATTCCCGCATACATAATAAACTCCTGGAAATGCAGGATCAGTTCCCCATTGTAGTCCCCACCCTCCTAAAATTAGGAAGTTGTGAACCAATGAAAGTGTTATTATAATCTGTCTTTAACCTATGATGGCAGAATTTTCCCCTTTTCACAAAGTCTAGGGACATCGCAGCATGAGCTTCGCCCGGTGCATAAATTCCCTCTTTCTCAGCCCATGGAGGTATATGGGATTTCTGTTCAGCAGCTTTCTTTGTTAAATCCTGTCTCCTTTCTTCTACTAAATTTAAAAACTCCTTTTCTTCTTCACGTAATATACATGTTAAATTATCCTTGTGTGCCTGAGCTATATCTATTGAACTCATTGTTAAGAAGAATTCACCCATGAACTGAGCATTTTTAATACTAAATATTGGATTAATTTTCTTTCTAATAGGCAATTCTGAAAACACTACATCTAAGTTTGAATAAAAATACAGAAGTTTCCCTGTTACATAAAATAAACTTGATAAAACACTACATGATACACCATATGTTAAAGGTATATGGTGATAAGTCACCCCTTCTGACACTGATGAGGGTAACTTCATACAAACATAACAATTACTAATCTCCATCGTATTAACATACTGAAATAACAATTTAGTAAATACATTTAAAGACGAATCATTGTCTGATTCATTATGATAATTTATCTCATCTTCTACCCCTATTTCTATTTTTGCTCCCTTTATTCTATCTACTTTCTCATTAGTAATTGTACTATTCTTGTTACTTGTTTCCATTAACAAAGGTACTCCTATTGTTAGGAATAACCATACTAATACTACTAATATAATACTACATAAACAAAATCTTAAACATTTTCTTTTTAAACTTCGTTTCGGTCTTTCAGTGTTTTCAATTTCTGTCATTTTAATCAGAGAAAATTTATTTTCTCTTTCTCTTTCTTTGTCTAAATTTTCTTAAAATGCAGTCTTTTATTTTAAGGAGGTCTTAATTTGCTTTCATCAATCTGTGCAACATGAACTCTTTCTGATTCTTCACATAAGTCCAAGTTTTTAAATTCTTCAAGTATAACATAGGTCCACTCAGGGGCCTTGTATTTTCTGTTCAGATTTCTCAATCTTGGGCTTCTTCGTGTAAGTTTTACTAAGGTTTGTTTAGATTGTGTCTGACTCGTAACCTCATTTACTTGCTCTGGTTTCTTTTCTGGTCTTCTTAGGTAATATTTTAGTCTCTTCACTCCTGCAGGCCAATTGTCTCCTTTTCTAACTCTTTTGACCTGGACTGCACTTTCACCTTCTCCGTCTCCTTCTAAAGTTCTTTTATTTTCACTTAATCTAGGCACAATCTGCTCTTGTTCTTCTTCTTCTTCTTCCCTTTCTGATTGTCTTTGTTCTGTATTTTCTGTATTTGGATCTTCCTCTACTTGCACCTGTTCAGGTCTTATTATAGTTTGTTCTTCTTCAGCCTGAACTTGTTCTTCTAGATCTATCTGATCCTGTTCAGGTCTTATTTCAACTTGTTCTTCTTCTGCCTGAACTTGTCCTTCTAGATCTACCTTTCCCTGCTCAGGTTTCTTAATAGCTTTGTTGATTTCTACCTGAGTGTGTTCTCCTTTCCCTGTCTTTTCCTCTCTACCTTCCCGTCTCTTTAATTCAGTTGTTGTTCTTGTTTCGACAACATCATCAGGTATTTCAATCACTGGTATCCACTCTTCCTGACTTGTACTTGGCTGTTCGTCATATAGTTGTCTTTCAGAATCTATTACTCTAGATTCTTCTGCTTCACAACTTTCAGCTTCTGACATCTCAGCTTGTTCAGTCAGTGGCTGTTCTTGTTGTTCAGATGGGCTCGGAACCCTTCTGGTATGACTAGCATGAATCCAATTAGGTAAACCTGCACACTTCACTGCTGTGGTAGTGACTAGTATGACTTGACGTGGTTTATCCCACCTGGGTGCTAGACACGACTTCCTTGCGTGTTTCTTCACTAACACCCAATCTCTAGGATTCAAATCATGCGCTTGGTCTGGCTGTCTTTCAACTGCGTCTTCTCCAACCTGATGAGAGACAGAACGCACCATTTCAGCCAATCCTTTGCAATAGTCCAATACCAGATCATCAGTTATATTCATCAATTTATTTCCAGGAATAAATGCTTGTCTCATTGCCCTTCCCATGAGCACTTCATGTGGACTCAATCCTGTTTTTCTGTCAGGAATACGTCTGAGACCCATCAGTACAAGAGGTAATGCATCTGGCCATTTCAGCATTGTGGATGCGCATACCTTCCCTAATCTTGATTTGATTGTGACATTAAGGTGTTCAACTATTCCAGAAGCCTCTGGATGATAAGCACAGTGCAGTTTTTGTTCAATTTTAAATGCAGCACAGATTAATCGAATTATCTCATTATTAAAATGAGGTCCTCTATCTGATTCCAAAGTGACTGGAAAACCGAAACGAGGTTTTAACACCCTTACTAGTAGTTTAGCAACTGTGAGACTGTCATTTCTTCTAGTGGGGTATGCCTCTACCCATCTTGAGAACAGGCACACTATGACAAGTACATATTTCAATCCATTGCAAGGAGGCAACTCAATAAAATCTAACTGCAATCTGGTGAAGGGTCCTTCTGCCTTTCCAATCTTTCCCCAACTAACCACTGTCTTCCTGCCTGGGTTCTGCTGCTGACAGATTAAACATCTTTGGCAAAGGCTCTCTGCGACTATCCTAACCTTTGGATTGTACCAACTCTGTCTGATTAATCTGATCATCGAATCCCTGCCAATGTGTGTTGTCCCATGGGATACTCTTGCCATTTGAGAGAGTAGACAATCTGGCATGACTGGTCTACCATCTAAGTACACCCACACTTCATCTTCTGTTCTTTTTGTACAACTTGATTTTATCCAGATTTCCTTTTCTTTTTCCTCAACTTCTTCCTGTAACTGTCTGACCTCATCCCATGTTTCTGGAACTGAGAAAAACATAAGTTGGCAGCTGGTTTCACCCGTTTCAATTTTTCTGTTAATTGACATTGTATTTCTTGCACAGTATCGAGCAATTTGGTCTGCATATCTATTTCTGGCCGGCACATAGTCATTTCCTGACTGATGTGCAGCGCATTTAACAACTGCTACTTCTTTTGACAACTGTAATGCTTCCAACAAATCCTTTACATTTTTACTATTTCTGATAGGAGACCCTGAAGAAGTCAGAAATCCCCTCTGCATCCAGAGTTGGCCAAAATCATGCACACACTCGAAACCATATTGACTATCCGTAAATATGGTTATTCTCCAATTTTTCCCTTTTTGCATGCCTTTGTTAAGGCCACCAATTCGGTTACTTGTGCAGACTTGACTCCCGGTAAACAGGATGCTTCAACTACCCCTTTCATTTTACATATAGCATATGCAGCACTTAATCCTCCTCCTTCTGTTCTTAAACATGACCCATCCACGAATAATTCATGATCAGATTCCTTCAATGGTGTTTCTTTTATGTCTGGGCAGGGCTTAGTACACAATTCAGTCACATCCAGACAATCATGATCAATCTCATCTTTCACTTCTTCACAACATGGATCTGGCAATAATGTGGCAGGATTCATTATTGTGCATCTTATCACTGTCACATTTTCTGCTCCCAAAATCACTCTTTCATACTTAGTCAGCCGACTAGGAGTGAGATGTTGTGTTCAAGTTCTTGTCAAAAGAATCTCAACTGAGTGTGGAAAGTAGACTTTTACGGGATGTCCCATCACTATTGACTCACTTTGCTCCAGACTCATACAGGTAGCAGCTACTGCTTTTAAGCAGCCAGGTAAGGCTGAGGCCACTGGATCCAAGGTGGCAGAGAAATATGCCACTGGACGTCGGCTCAGTCCATGTCTCTGTGTTAAAACTGAAAGTGCACAATTTTCTCTCTCACAACAAAACAGTGCAAATTCTTTTGAATAATCAGGCATGCCCAAGGCAAGGGCCTCACATAGACAATTTCGTAGTTTCACAAAAGGCTTCCAATCATTCATCATTCCAATCAATTGGATCTCTCGCTCTTTTCCGAGTTAACTGTATCAATGGCTTTGCTAGCATGGAGAAGCCATTGATCCACTGCCTACAGTACCCAACCACTCCCAGAAACATTCTCATCTCTTTCTGTGTTTGAGGTAGCTGCATTTCTTTGATTATTTTTATTCTTTCCGGTGTCACTTTTCTAACTCCTCTTTCTATTTTATGCCCTAAATATCTAACTTCTTGTTGACAGAACTGCAATTTTTCTGGAGACACTTTGGGGCATATTCACAAGAACGTGTGATAACCACCGCAAGTTTAGCTTAACGCAACTTCTCACATCGCAGTCCATCACGGGAAAACAACGCCGTGTTAACGTAGCATTCTCAACCTGTCGTCCCCATGCGATAGTCCCACGATAATGTGTCAAATGACCGCGTTAACAACAACGCGACGCCGAAAAAATGCGAAACACCAACGCGAATAAAGTTGCGATGAGGCCAACCACGAAAAAAAAAAACAGCGACAAACAGCGATAGGCCTGCAATCCCCACGCGTCTGGCGGGAAAATGCACCATAAAAGCTGAACAAGAAAAACACACCATAAACAAATCAAACTGCGCAGCAACATGGATGCACCCGGAACGAGTGCCCAGGTCAACGCGAACCTCACAAGCCCCACAGGCCACCAGCAATGAACCTCGGGGTCGGGGAAGGCCAAGGAGAAGAGAAAGAGGAAGACGGGGCACAGTCCGCAGGAAAACCCGATCGTCGTCAAGGAGGTGACAGAGCACCAACAACTGTCCGTCACCACCACCGCGTCATTGGCAATACAGATGGAAAAATGGCATCCCATCGTGAATGCAGTCGGAGTGCCGAGGAGGCCAAGATGCGCCGGCACGATGTGAAAAGCCAAACCAAGCAGAAACCCTCTGCCAACAGGAAGGCAGCAACGGCGAATGGAGGTGGGAGTCCTGCGCCACAGGAGGAGCTGGAGCAAATGGCGCCCACAGTCATCAGTGTGGAGACGGTGCAAGGAGTCGGGAGTCATGACACTGCCCGACATGACCTGACACAACAGCAACAGGGTGAGTAACGAACAGGGAGTGTGGGGACGGGGGGGGATGGGCACAATGGCACACATGCACAACGACGTGTAGCACACCGCACACCCACAATAACCCTGGGTCATGTCCCTGATCCCCGTGTCACACTGCAGCACACATACAAACATCAAGTAGGCCCCCGTTCACCATGTGCCCAAAGGGGTCCCACCCCACACATCACAAATTACACAACACACACATGCACCTGTGCGAAACACAGCAAAGATGCGTATGTGCGAGCCACACTGACAATGCAAGTGACACCACATGACCAGCAGCATGGCTGGAGTACAATCACCATGACACTGGGCACGCCACGAGACTGAGGTGGCTGAGTGTGGACCACATCCGGAAAGGAGCAGGTCACACTCTGACACATCCACCTGCACAAACAACCACTGACGTCAACAACACATCTGCAGACAAACAATGCACAAGAGTACAAAAACTGTCCAAGAGCACAAATGACCCAAGTCGCCAACATCACAGCACCGCAAAAGCACAAAAGCCAAAGGCACACCGCCTCCAACGGATAAGGGGCAGCAAAATCACAGCTGAAGGTGCGACTTCCACACAAAGCAGCACACACAGATAGCAACTACAGCACACCAACATGGACGACAATGTGGTACACAGCCCAACACCTACACTGCAGAACAGAGGACACAACTGGGTCCGCCTGTGCATAGAAAATGGCCAATCACATCTGACATAGTAGGAAACTGTGAGATGCAAATGTACGTGTACAACCTCACCTACATCATGTAGTTCAAATGTCCACTGTCCCGCATCAAATAGTCCGCCCCTCCCAAACAGTCACAATGTACATTGTCATGGAGTCTGAATGTAAACGTGAACAATGCGGCAACATACATGCCAACACAATGTCAACAAGCATCTCCCCTTCACATTGCAGAGGGACAAACAACACCTCCAGCAGAGCAGACCAGACAACTCTACAGTGATGCTGAAGAGGACCACCACACTTCCGACACCTACGCCCCACAACAGTCCATGGACATCTTAGGCAATCGACCTCCAGGAGCAGGGCAGCACCGCTGCATCGAGGATACCCCACCCCTGCACAGACAACACAGCTGGACGCACCCACCACCCCGGCTGGCTCCCAGCAGCCCACCCAAGCACACATCGCATTCCAAGGCCAGGTGTCAGACTGCCAGAAGGGGTGGCCAAACATATGCGGGTGGGGTACTACCTCATGGAAGCCGAACCAGATCACATACGTGGGTGTCTAAGTCCCATCAGGGCCCACCAACACTCCCCAATGGAGACCCACACTGCGACAGAGACACATGCCTTTGCACATTTCCAGTACTGAACCACACCCAGAGCCACGGGATGATCATCCACACCCCCACGCCGGACTGGCGTAGGCCGGCCCAGTTCACTCCATTGATGTATTGAGTGGGGGACGACAAAGCTACATGTGGAATGTCCCACCCGCTGCCTGCGGTGACATGGCTGCGTCCTCTGTACACGGCACAATGTAATGTTGTAGTGCCCGGGGCACAAATGCATACATCATGAACACACGGACACACACAGATAGTTCGTTGAACTGGCCACGGGCACGTGCGCTCGACACCTTTATTGGCATGGTCGCATGTACAGTGACGCATGTGCTGGATGTGTGTGGGGTGAGTGTAAGCCAGCCCTCATGGAGTCGTTGGTGCTGGCAACAACTTGAACAGTGATCACAATTGAAGCAGAAACATAAAACACCAGCACAACAGAAACAACTGCGAAGCATCATGGGGGTAGCCAGAGGGAGTACAGTGTTCACCCAACATGCAAGCAGAATGTTCCTTGATTTGTGGTGCACTGAGTTAATGGCACCTGAAGAGCTGAGCAGGGTATCAAGCTGATGATGGCCCCCACGACAGGTGTGAGCAACTCTGACAGTCTGGCAGTAAGACACTTCCGACTCTGGCACCTGTTGTTTGGAGTTTGTCCTGGCGGTGGTGGTGTGTGCATCCTGTGGTGATGCGACGTCCGGGCAGGTCAGGACTCGATTTGATGTGTGAGCCAAGGTGGACCGCAGTTGAGGCCGGAGGCAGCGGACAGCGCAGGGCCACAGACCCATGGCGTTGATGACCCCCAGACCATCGACCCAGAGGCCATCCAACATGCCATCAGACTGGGGCCGTGGTTTGAGCTGCACAGAGTTTGTGGCCCCGGATGCACTGCAGCCGGCACAGGCACACCGCCACGGGACGGTGACTTGCGGTGCAGTGAGATAGGGCCACGCGAGGTGAGCGGGTCCTCATCGATGTCGAAGGTGAATGTAGCGGAGGTTTGCGGGGGACAGTGGAAGGTGTCCTCCAGGGCATGATGCAGAGGGCAGGAGCCGGCCGGAAGCGGCAAATGGAGGAGTGGAATGCTACAGCCTCGTTTTGGCCACATAGTCAGTATCACCAACATGATGATGAAGACAACCCCCAGTCCATGGACTCAGTCGCCAACAAATCTCAAGAAGAAAGTGTCCATGGTTGTCGGGGAACAGACTTAGTGGCACCGGAGCTGAAAGGGGATGCAGTCTGCGACAAGGCCAGTACAATGATATCAGGTCTGTCATAAATGAATCATGACTGAGTTCCCAATGCGTGCCCTACTCGACCGATGTGTAGTCCACAGGCAGCGGCCAGCGCGGGCCAACCGCTGTTCAGCAAGCTCCTACTGGAACACTGACACACGGCGTTGAAATGGCATGTGAGGATGACTCGTGGTTGACCGAGGCAGTAGCGACAGAGCTGAGCGGGTGTTTAGCCAGCGACGATGCCGTGTCCTGCCTGGTACGGACTGGCATGGATTTGTGTGGGGCCTGCAGGACCGCAGTGTAGTCCGAAGGCGTAGTCATCAAGGGCCCACAGACACGTGTGGTTGGAATGCCATGCACATACTTTGTGTCACCACATCAAAGGGAGTATAGTGATATAAACTCAACCATAAAATGTGTACTCGGCCATTGTGTAATCAAGACTCAGTTCCAAATGTGTGACCTACTTGACCGTAGTGTAGGCCCGAGGCAGCGGTCAGCAGGGGCCCACAGCCACGTGTCGTTGGCCCGTGATGCACAGGGTTGGTGACACCAGGGCAGTTGTCGGCAGTGTTCGGACACCTCCGTAACGATGGTCCTTTTCTCCTCCGGACTGAACCGCGTCTTCCTCTTACTCGTCTCCCTTCGTACAATGATATGTACTCCGCCATGCAGAAATCACGGATCAGTTCAACATGTGTGGCCTACTCGTCCGCAGTGTAGGCCGAAGGCGTAGTCATCAGGGGCCCACAGACACGTGTGGTTGGGATGCTATGCACAGATTTGGTGTCACCACATCGAAGGGAGTATAGTGATATAAACGCTGCCATAAAGTGTGTACTCTGCCATAGCATAATCAAGACTCAGTTCCAAATGTGTGACCTACTTGAGCGTAGTGTAGGCCCGAGGCAGTGGTGGAGTACATCAACGAAATTGGAATAAAGCGGGTCTGTGTCGCGGAGGCCGTGATGGTCTGAGGAGGCTGCGAAGGTCGCGGGCCTCGGGCTTGGAGCTTGCGCCGGGACATGGTGGGCCCTCTTTGACACACGCCGGTGGGGGAGGCGTCAAAAGCTACATTTCCGCGATCTTCCCCACTGGCTGGGGTGACATGGTTGCGTCCACTGTCCACTACACTCCAAACACCAGCAGTGCATGTAGACATGGCTATGTCTGTGGTCTGCATACTGCAGTCTGTCCAGCACATCTCCGCCAAACTTGGCATTGTGTACATACTCAATCATGGGTCACTTGCCTCCTTCGCACATGCCTGGTTCCCACCTCTCCCCACATTCCGGTATTGTGTGGCTGAGGTGCCATGCCGTCGATGGCTCATGTACATGGCTGATCAAGGTTGCCACAGTGATTTGTGCTGTCGTGTCTGGTGGGGGGCATGTTGTTTGGCATGTTGTATGTGATTTTGTGACGTGTGCAGTGCCAGAGTTGTGAGTTGCATGATTGTGGGGTTGAGGTGTGTGGTGTGTTCATTTGGTACTTGCCAACGGGCAGTGCATTCCCATGGGTGCCATCCTGGAAGCGCTGGTTGATGTTGGACTGTCGGAAGATGAAGGGATCATGCACACTGCCTGGGTAGTTGGCCGTGACATTGGTGAGGAGTCCCCTGTGGTCCACTATTGCCTGCACGTTGATGGGATGCGTGTGCTTTCTGTTGGGGTATTGTGTGCGTTGTTGGCAGGGGGCACAAGTGGGACAAGTGTGCAGTCGATTGCGCCCGACACGTGCGGGGATCCAGCTATGGCGTATAGTCCTTGCTTGGTCTCCAGCTGTTCCTGCGCATTGTGGGGGACGTATGGGTGCTGGGGTCCCTAGCTGGTGAGGGCATCCAGGACAGGTGTGAGGAACTTGAATGGGGCTGGCTGTGAGACTCCTCCGACTGGGGCGGTTGTTGTTTTGGAGGATACCAGAGGCCAACAGGTGCAGCACAGCCAGCAGCTTTGTTTGCGGAGGGATGTTGGTTGTCCGCTGTGTTGGTACCGTCAGCCTGTGGGCAATGATGTTCAGAATGCGGAGGATGGTTGTCCTTTTGGGCCTGTAGTGGGCATTGGCATTGTCTGGTGTTAGGTCTGTGGGCTGGTGCATTTCCTAAAGGTCCGCTGTCTTTGTCTGCGCTGCCTCTGTGGTGGTCCGGGGAGGGGGGGGTCCGTTGGGGGGGTGGCGGTCCTGGGGGCGGTGGCGGTGGGTGATGTTGCCCTCTCGGGGCTCCGGGGTGCATGGTGAGTGGCTCCATGGCATCTGTTGTTCTTCAGGTGTGGCTGTGGGCTGGGCTCCCTTTTCTTGTGCAGGTTGACGTCCGACTTTGCACCAGGTCAGAGCAGGTGTTAATTTCCTGCTGGTAACGCACCGTATCGCCTGTTTTGTGTTCCTATCGCCGATGTCGCTGATCATTAAGAATGTTGCGTTGTGGTGTTGTCGCGGCTTTTTGCTAGGAAACGCCTACTCTGCATCTCATTAGCATTAGTTGCCGGGGTCATCTGTGGCGATGTTTTTGCTACTGCTTTGCAGGAAAAG